>CM046871.1:1519754-1559029 GCA_025617745.1 Heliocidaris erythrogramma | reverse complement strand
TCGAAGGAGGGACAAAGAACTTCCCCTCCCTCAAACAAAAGGATGGTGTAGAGATTGCCGCCAGTGGCCCGGACTATTGCCAACACTTGTCACTTGTCACCAAAACAATGTGTGTAGATTAGAGTACAATGCATCTCTATAGAAAATTCGAAAGAAATCTGTCAAGAAATGTGACCTCAGAGCGCACACAAGATATCCACTATTTATGACCTTTGACCCTATGAATGACGGAACACTGGGGGCAGCATCACCGAAAACTGTAGAGGTCTAGAGTAATCGGTGGACCTCCATACAGAATCTGAAAGATATCCACTAAAATATGACCTTTGACCCTATGAATGATGGAACACTGGGGGCAGCATCACCAAAAAACTGTAGAGGTGTAGAGTAATCGGTGGACCTCCATACAGAATCTGAAAGATATCCAGAATGCATGCAACCAAAATATGACATTTGACCCTATAAAAAGTGGAACACTGGGGGCAGCATCAGCAAACACTGAAGGTGTGTAGACTTTACCAAGATACACTTCCATAAAAAAATGTGAAAGAAATCTGTCAAGAAATGCAGAAGTAAGAGTGCAAAAAATGGACAAATGACCTTTGACCCTATAAAGGACGAAACAATGAGGGCAGCATCACCAAAAAGTAAAGATGTGTAGATTATACAAAGATGCATTTCCATACAAAATTTGAAAGAAATCCATCAAGAAATGTGGCCAGCAGAGTGCAATCACGCCATTCTCCAAAGTATGACCTTTGACCCTATAAAAGACGGGACATATGGAATAATATACCTTTAAATATACGATGTTATCCTACAATAATAACCAGGTCTAAAAATTAATTTAAGAAATGTATTTTAAGCCGGTATGCACATTAATTCTGTTATTTTGGTGT
The DNA here is from genome assembly GCA_025617745.1 of Heliocidaris erythrogramma. NCBI lineage: Eukaryota > Metazoa > Echinodermata > Echinoidea > Camarodonta > Echinometridae > Heliocidaris > Heliocidaris erythrogramma. Next base: position 1,558,130 of record CM046871.1, on the reverse strand, counting down.
CGTCTTTGTCCCCTTCCCATTCCGCTTCTTATTGTATTGCAATACAGTAGAAATAACAATGTACAATTTTATTGATTGTACTGTATTTATCTTGATGTAGGACTGACATATGGTCATTCACATCTTGATGCAAATTTGACCGTTCGTGACAGAAAAAAATTGTAAAAGTTTTTTTTTCCAGTGGTGGGGCAAAAATGAAAACAAAAACCATGCTGAGCTATCTCACTAGCTTGAGACCTATACCATGTATGAATAAAACCTTCATCAATTAATATACTAAACACGAATTTGAAAATTGTCACGGATGGACACTAATTTTGTCACGGACGGACAATGCAACATACTGAAATGGTAAATGCTGTGAGATTTCAAATTCAATGAATTGTTTTTAATATTGTTTATTGGTTCATGCAACATATTTCATCCAAAATATCACGTACAGTGAAACCTGTCTATAAAAACCGCTCAAGGGAGACAAGAAAAGCTGTCTTTATGAGCAGGAGGTCTTTACTTACAGGTTCCTTTAATACAGTATGTCTTAATGAGAAACACGATTTCAAGGGAAACAAATATTGTGGTCTTTTATAGACAGGTAGTCTTTCTATACAGCTGGTTGCTAAAGCAGGTTGGACTGCATATGGTATTGTGATCCCCCATATGAATGCAAAAATTACCCCCACCCCGCCCACCTACATGACTGTAATGTAAAGGGTTATATTTTGAAAGCTTACATCACATTCTTCTCAACATGTTCATTTTGGTCTGTAGCATATACTGTACATGTATGCACTTGTACAAATTGTGTATACACTACAATACAGGCATCCACTACTGACATAGATTCCACTTAAAAACTAAGTTTTTCAAGCTAGTTTTTGTTTAATAGTGGAATAAAATAAATTTCAAACAAAAATTAGAAAGCAAGTATTACGTATGTGCGTTTTTAGATAGGAACACATGCAGTTTTTAAGTTAATGTTCGTACATGACGCTCAAAATGTCCATCCGACACAAAAAGTTTTCAGACCTCTAGCAAAAGTTACAGCTTGCTTTAAAATTCTATGTATGTGACAGGGAAGTCAATTTACTTGACTAATATTCGCAGTCACAAAAATTTGTCAGTGACAGTTTGTTTTGATACAGAGAAAAGACAATGGACTAAGTACTGATAAGTCAAGAAACCCATTTCTATCTTGTCCTTCCATGACATTGAATATTTAATGGATTTTATTTTTAGTATGTAACCATGGCAACCAAATTTTATCATCATTTAGCACCTTCAGTGGTACCCTTCACAATGAAACATAAAACAGCTCAACACATCACATTACTTATTTTTACAGGCCTTTAAACTTTCAAAATTTGTCAAATGTCCGTCCGTGACTAACCGATCAGGCTCCTTTTCTTTTGTTGCTATGGTGCATACATTGGGATGAGACTCCTGTAATGCCAGAGGTCAAACTATTGGGTAATGGTAATTTTAGAAGGCATAGACATTTATAATAAGTGCTTATAAAGCCAAATTATTATTATAAATTTTACCTTGTCAGTATCCTCGATTCTCAGAATGAATTTTCCTTTGAATGACTTGGCATAGATGAAGTTGTAGAGGGCTGTCCTAAGACCGCCTAGATGAAGAAAACCTGTGGGACTTGGAGCAAACCTCACTCTAACAGATTCCTGGATACTGGATACTGTACTCAATAGTCTCTGAAATGTGTTCCTCAAAAGACATGCTTTGTATCTGAGTACCATTGCAGCTGTAAAATGATGTAAGAAGTAAGCTTATCAAGAGTTAGAGTTGGGTTAGGGCTGTCTGAAGAGTTTGAGGTGGAAGTTGGTGTACACCAAGGACCGGTGCTATCACCACTGATCTTTGCAATTGCGGTTGATGTGGTTACGGAGAGTGCGAGAGAAGGTCTGATGACTGAGATGTTGTACGCGGATGACTTGGTTCTGTTGAGTGAGACGATGGAGGGATTGAGAGAGAAGTTCTGGAAATGGAAGGAAGCATTTGAGAGCAAGGGGCTGACGGTGAACCTGGGAAAGACGAAGGTGGTAGTTAGCGGGGCAGAAGGCGAAATGTCTGTGAGTAAGATAGATCCATGTGGCATATGTGGGAAGAGGGTAATGGCAAATTCTGTGATGTGTGTGAAATGTAGGAAATGGATCCATGGAAGGTGTACCAAAGTAAGGAGGGTGATCCCAAGGCTAGGGAGAGATTTTATGTGTAGTAAATGTAGGAAATGTGCTGGAGGGTGCGTGGAACCTATGGAGAAGTTGTGTGATGAGGTCGAAACAGTGAGTAGCTTTTGTTATCTGGGGGATAGAGTGAACGCAGGTGGTGGTTGCGAGGCAGGTGTCACAGCAAGAACAAGATTTGGTTGGATCATGTTCAGGGAATGTGGAGAGCTGTTGAACTCAAAAAGGCTCTCGTTGAAGGTGAAGGGAATGGTCTATCGCAGCTGTGTAAGACCAGTGATGTTATATGGGAGTGAGACATGGTGTTTAGGTGGGAATGAGCTGGCGATCTTGACGAGGACTGAGAGAGCAATGGTGAGAGCAATGTGTAGAGTGAAACTAATGGATAGAAAAAGGAGTAAGGACCTGTTGGGGTTACAGCCCTATAGCAAGAAGGTCCGATAGTTAGCGGGTCCGATAGACCGACACCCAATAGATAGAAGGTTCGATAGACCGAATGTACGAGAGGGTCCAATAGACAGACGGTTCTATAGACCGAATCGGCGGAGGGTCCGATAGTCCGAAGGTTCTATAGATCGAATGTCCAACGGGGTCCGATAGTCAGAAGGTCCGATAGACAGAAGGTTCTATAGACCGAATCGGCAAAAGGGTCCGATAGTCCGAAGGTTCAGTAGGGGTCCGATAGTTAGAAGGTCCGATAGACCGAAAATAACTTAAAAACGGTAAAGTAATTGAATACAATAAGTTTTTAATAGTTTTATCTCATAAAAGGAAAAGGGTAATGCCTTATCTTTTTCTATGTGTATTGTATAATAAACCGATGCACTAGGTCTGTAGGCCCCCCCCCCCCACCCACCAAAAAAAAAATGGGGAACTTATTTTAAAGTTTTGTTTTATACATTTTCAACAGGTTAAAAATAAAGGTATTTTTATCAGAGCATCATTATCATCATCACCATGGGGCGGGGGTGGTCCACCCATGCAGCTCAGCCCCCCCCGTTAATTTTGCCACTAAACCGATGCATTGGCAATGGGGAATGCTGACCATTGCTTTGAAACATGGAAATCTAATTATATGGTGCACACTAAAGCCCCGAGGCCCATCATGCCCGAAGCATTTTTTTTCTAGTGGAGCAAGCTGAGGAAAGGGCGTCCCCTACAAACACAAGTGTCATTTTTTAAACAAAGAAATATTATGGGGGCACACTTTATAGTTGAATTTTCATTAAATGTAACAAAAGATAAGATTCTGACAACAAAAGATTCTGCCCGATAAAAATGAAATTGTTTCAATTAGACCCTACCACCTTCTTGGGAAGGGGGGGGGGGGACGTTTCCATTTATTTATTTTTTTAAAGGGTTTTCGGGCGATATTTTCCTACCAGCTATGATGTCAGCTTTTATACTTTTTTGAATGTTCACCGACTACACCCATACTACTACCTTGTGGCAAATTTTAGTCCGTGAACTCTGTCAGGTAAATTATACCATTTTATGGGGGGGGTGGGGGAATTCGAGAATAGTCGGATACCTCACTGTTCTTGTTGCTGCAGGACGTAAGAGGTGCTTGCTGCAAGAAACAATCTAGGCCTAGTTTCTTGACTGTATGAGCGAGCAAAGCGAGCTAACGAGAGAGAGGGAGAGAAAAAAAAATTGTATCCTGAGAATAGGTTCTAGCGTATTGTTATTCCGTTCTCATAATCTGTGTAACGTGTTATCAGCATCTTCCGTTCTCATAGTGGGAAGAGACTATTGGTCACAGGCCATTATTTCTGAAAATTCATCTCTTTAGCCCTTTTAGGTCAACATACCGTTCGATTATTTTCAGTTATGTTGCTAACATTCTTTGATTAGAAAAATAGCATAACATTAGCTAGAGATTCAAGATGCAAACCAAATAACTTCCATAAGAATATGACTTATTAATATAATTGGCATTTAAATATACATAAATATGGCGATTATATTAATAACTAATTAATATCAATAATGAAAATATAATGGGCATTGGTAAATAACCCTAATAATGCTAGTGAGCGAAGTTTTTGAATTTTTGTTTTCTTCTCTTTCCTTTCTGATTTCTTCTTTTACTTTTCTCTTCTTTTCATTTCTTTTCTTTTCTTCTTTCCTTTTCAACCTCTTCCTTTTTTTGCTTTTTCTTTGGTTGGAAACCCCACTTATTTTAACCACTTATCTTTTACCCACTTATCATTTTATCCACTATTTTACCCTTTTTACGTATTTATTGTCGGTCTATCGGACCTTCTAACTATCGGACCCCTACTGAACCTTCGGACTATCGGACCCTTTTGCCGATTCGGTCTATAGAACCTTCTGTCTATTGGACCCTCTCGTACATTCGGTCTATCGAACCTTCTATCTAACGGACCTTCTGACTATCGGACCCGTTGGTCATTCGATCTATAGAACCTTCGGACTATCGGACCCTCCTGCCGATTCGGTCTATAGAACCTTCTGTCTACTGGACCCTCTCGTACATTTGGTCTATCGAACCTTCTATCTATTGGGTGTCGGTCTATCGGACCCGTTAACTATCGGACCTTCTAGCTATAGGGATGACCCCCCTGTTGGAGATGTTAGGACTGAAAGAATCAGTGGCTCAGATGGCAAAAGCAAATGGAGTGAGATGGTATGGGCATGTGCTGAGAAGGGAGGACGGGCACATTTTGAGAAAAGCTCTGGAGTTTGAAGTGAAGGGCCCGAGGAAGCGAGGACGACCAAGGAATACGTGGAGAAAACAGGTTGAGGAGGAGTGTAGTAGAGTTGGTTTAAGGAGGGAGGATGCCATGAATCGTGCGATATGGAGGGTGGGTGTGAGAAAGATTGCTACAAAGTGAGGTAAATTCGGCCACCCCCGTCAACGGGGAATATATCCGGATCAAAACTGGACTGATGATGATGATGAAGCTAAATAATTGTCAATGAGATTATAAACAAACATACACACAGCATAAAATTGGCAAGTCCAAGATATTTCATGATTTCGTGGCCCATAAAAGGGAAATGAGGTCTGAGAAAGGAAAGTAAAACAAAAGACCAAGAAATCATTGAAAAAAGGAAGAGGATCTTGAAAGCTAAATGAAGAAGAAGGAGGAGGAAGAAGAGGAGGAGGAGGAGGAGAGTTGGAGGATGAGAATTGATTTTTAAATTCTTCCTCCTAAAGTGGGGCACATTTTTAAAAAACGGATGTAAGGTCTAATTTATAAAGATTAATGTGAAACCAATCAGTTTAAAATTTGATAATTATATTTTTTTAGCGAACTCTAATTTGTAGTAAATTTTAAGTAAATAAATTGATAAACAAAAGTTGAAAAGGCAGTTCACTGGAACTGCAAATTAATTATGGAAGAATATAATTTGAAAAGGTATAATCTTTAGCCTAATGACAATATTTAAGAATAAACTATTATCTGAATAATTTCTCATTTCAAAAGGGTCAGTTTGGGGCACATTTAAAAAAATGGATGTAAGGTCTAATTTATAAAGATTAATGTGAAACCAATCAGTTTAAAATTTGATAATTATATTTTTTAGGGAACACTAATTTGTAGTAAATTTTAAATAAATAAATAAATTGATAAACAAAAATTGAAAAGGCAGTTCATTGGAACTGCAAATTAATTATGGAAGAATATAATTTGAAAAGGTATAATATTTAGCCTAATGACAATATCAAACTAGAAATGTGCGTTGCTGGGGCCGCGCAATGCTAAATGTATCCCCCGGCACTGGCAGCAATTTGAAGGAGGGACAAAGACCCTCCCCCATCCCCTCCCTCAAACAAAAGGATGGTGTAGAAATTAGATGTGTAGGTTTCACTAAGACACATCTTCATATATAATTTGAAAGAAATGTGTTGAGAGATATACCAAGATACATCTCCACACAAAATGTGAAAGAAATCTGTCAAGAAATGCAGAAGTAAGAGTGCAAGAAATGGAACAATGACCTTTGACCCTATAAAGGACGGAACAATGAGGGCAGCATCACCAAAAATTAAATATGTGTAGATTATACCAAGATACATCTCCATACAAAATTTGAATGAAATCCGTCAAGAAATGCAGAAGTAAGAGTGCACAAAAGGAACAAATGAGCTTTGACCCTATAAAGGACGGAACAATGAGGGCAGCATCACCAAACAGTAAAGATGTGTAGATTATACCAAGATACATCTCCATACAAAATTTGAAAGAAATCCATCAAGAAATGTGGCCTGCAGAGTGCACTCACGCCATGCCCTGAAGTATGACCTTTGACCCTATAAAAGACGGAACACTGGTGGCAGCATCACCAAAAACTATAGGTTTTTAGATTACACCAAGAGACACCTTCATGCAAAATTTGAACGAAATCCGTCGAGAAATGCAGAAGAGTGCAAGAAATGGAAAAAATGACCTTTGACCCTATAAAGGACGGAACAATGAGGGCAGCATCACCAAAAATTAAACATGTGTAGATTATACCAAGATACATCTCCATACAAAATTTGAACAAAATCCGTTGAGAAATGTGGCCTGCAGAGTGCACTCACGCCATGCCCTGAAGTATGACCTTTGACCCTATAAAAGGCGGAACACTGGTGGCAGCATCACCAAACACTATAGGTTTTTAAATTACACCAAGAGACACCTTCATGCAAAATTTGAACGAAATCCGTTGAGAAATGTGACCGCCAGAGCGCACACAAGAGTACACACAAGACATCTATCAAAATATGACCTTTGACCCTATAAAAGACGGAACACTGGGGGCAGCATCACCAAAATCTATAGGGTTCCAGATTTTACCAAGAGACACCTTCATACAAAATTTGAACAAATCCGTTGAGAAATGTGACCGCTAGAGCGCACACAAACTATCCCCCAAAATATGGCCTTTTACCCTATAAAAGACGGAACACTGGGGGCAGCATCACCAGAAACTATAGGGGTCCAGATTTTACCAAGATACACGTCCACAAGAAGTCTGAAAGAAATTCGTCGAGAAATGTGACCGCTAGAGCGCACACAAGAATGTGACGCGGCGGCGGCGGCGCGGCGGCGGCGAAACGCTGCTGAATCCAAAGTTGGCCTATTAATTGTATCCCCCGGCAGTATGCCGGAGGATACAATTAATAGGCCAACTTTAATAGTTGTATCTAGAATTCACGTCATAGGCATCTTGAACAAAACGGTGGTTATCTATTAGCTTCAATTTGAATATAGCTACCAATTTACTGACATTATTTTTTCTTTTAATTTCAGTTTCTTAAACAAATATTAAATGATTTAAACCTACAATGTATGTTCATTATGTGGAGAAGTAATTCAATACATGTCAATGAAAATTCAATGAAAATAAAAAATAACGGAACGATCGTTGCATCGAAGCGACAGCCCAACATAATGCCTCCCTCTAGTGTCTGACTTCTGAAATTTGCTGTCTGAGAACTGACATTGCGCAAGGGTTGGCGATTCTTTCGCTACGCCAAACCGTGAACTCTATTCGAATGCGAATAACCACAGAAATCATCAGTAGAATATCAGCTTCACAATAGCTGGTAAATACTGGTACCCATGCAAAAATTACAGAGTGAAAAACTATTTAAGAAAATAAAAAAACTGTCTGATTTCTAGCAGGATTACACCGGTATACACAACAATATATTGTATGATCACTTCACCTAAGGTTGCCACATCTAGCATAATTATGCTTTTCAGCATAATTTTGACCCTCTTGGAATCTAGCATTATTCCTGGCATAATTTGGCCAAATCTAGCATAATTTCACTAGAATCTAGCATAATTCTGAATTTCGGACTTTAAATAGAGAATTTGCTTATAAGAACAGATATCTAAGGCTGAACTAAGAAACTAAGGCTTTTCAGAGAATTTTGGACTGAAAAGGAGAGACTAAAATGCTGAGGACCTTTTTTTTTTTTTCTTTCTTTTTTTGCTTGTCAGAGAATTTTTGACTGAAAATCGTTCCCGGGTTACGCTTCAAATGTGACCCGCCGCCTCAAAACCTACAATAAGTCGCTAAAAAGGGGTTAAAGGGATATAAGGGGATACTTTCCCCCAATATCTAAACAATTTTTTTAATGGGGGACTCCCCCAATGTATATTTTTGAAGGGGGTAATGGCGAGGGGGGGGGGGGTTAATTGCAAGGGAGGGGATAAAGGCATGGGCGGATCCAGGGGCTAAAGCGGCCGTGCCCCCTTAAAATCCAAGTGGCATGCCTAACTACACAATAAAATAATTGCCTCTTTTTTTGGGTGGTGGTGGTGGGGGATTGCAAGGGTGGGGTTTACAACGATATATAAGGGGATATTTTCCCCCAATATTTAAACTTTTTTTGGGGGGGGGGGTGATTGCAAGGGAGGGGATAAAGGCTTGGGCGGATCCCGGGGGAGGCAAAATAGGCCGCGGCCCCCTTTTGAAACCCTTAAGTAAAAAAAAAAAATTACCTCCTTAATTTATTTTTATTTGAAGGATGGGCGGAGGGGGAATTGCAAAGGAGGGGCCCCCATTTTGAAACCCTTAAGTACACAAAACAAATTACCTCCTTAATTTATTTTTATTTGAAGGATGGGCGGAGGGGGAATTGCAAAGGAGGGGCCCCCATTTTGAAACCCTTAAGTACACAAAACAAATTACCTCCTTAATTTATTTTTATTTGAAGGATGGGCGGAGGGGGAATTGCAAAGGAGGGGCCCCCTTTTTGAAAGCCTTAAGTACACAAAACAAATTACCTCCTTAATTTATTGGGGGCGGAGGGGGAATTGCAATGGAGGGGTTAAAGGGATACATGTATAAGGGGATACTTTCCCACAATATCTAAACAATTTTTTTAATGGGGGACTCCCCCAATGTATCTTTTTGAGGGGGGTAATTGCAAGGGAGGGGATAAAGGCACGGGCGGATCCAGTGGCTAAAGCGGCCGTGTCCTCCTTTAAAATGGCATACCTTATTAAACTACACAATAAAATAATTGCCTCTTTTTTTTTGGTGGTTGGGGGAATGCAAGGGAGGGGTTACAACGATATATAAGGGGATACTTTCCCCCAATATTTAAACTTTTTTTTTGGGGGGGGGGGGTGGGGGTGATTGCGCTGAAGTGAAAGATAAAAATTAAATTAAAAGGTGGTCCAACTGAAAAGCAAAGCCCCCCATAAAAGGCGGGGGTGCCCTCAGGAACAAAAGAGGGGTTGAGCAAAATAACAGAATAAAAATGAAAGGTAGAATACGTAAAGGAGAATACGTAAAGGAGAATAGCAGAGGAAGTGTAGATTCGGAATTACGAATCTACACTTCCTCTGCTATTCTCCTTCTCCTTCCAAGGCTATTCTCTGACTTAAACCATTGCACAAGTTATAACACCTGTACATTCGTAAATATAATCTACAATTTATTGAATAGATTGACGTCATAGCAATGGTTTAAACTCAAGGAAACTCATTGTAATGACAATGCTGAAAAAAATACGAGTTATTTTTTTTTTCTTTTTCTTTTTTTTTTTTTTTTTTTTTTGGGGGGGGGGGGGTGGTACGCCCACGAATAAATAAATCAATAATATATGAATACATGTACACATTGGCGGATCCAGGGGGGCACTTCCGGCCCATGCCCCCCCCCCCCTTTGGAAGAAGAGTATGCATTTTGACCATAGACGAATTGCCATTTTCTCGATTGTGGCCCCCCCCCTTTTTTTTTTTGCTTGTCAGGGAATTATGGAGGGCAACTAGACCCCAATAACCCCCTACTTGGCAAAAAAAAATTGTCGCCTCCCCCCCTCCCCCCAACTGCGAGACTTTTCGAGAAGCTGCCGAGACCAAAAGATACGGGTCTACCTTTTGACAAACTGTCATTTTTGTACCCCCTCTTTTACTCAATCGTGGATCCGCCCCTGCATGTACACCCCCACCCCCCCCCCCCCCCCCCCCCCCCCCCTCCGGCACCACCAGTACATAGCGTCCTTCGAAATGTCACACCCTTGGCTAGATTAGAAATGCTCACTACGTTCCCTACTTTTATTGTACAGCAATTTACAATGTAGTTGAGTCCCACCACCCCCCCCCCAAGGCATTTTCACGAATAGATATGGAACAACAGTCCTCAATATCGAGGCCACGCTGCTGTGTTCTGTGGCTTGAAATTTCGTAGCACAGGGCATCGATAACGATTATAACTAGTATGGTCGTGAAACAGGCCCCATTTGGGCACTGTAGGACATGCAGCGGGGCCGGGATCACGAGTATAAGTATAACTAGTGAGCTGGCTGAAGTTAGAAACCTAATACAAAGGTATGATCGATAACACTTGCAAACTAGCGGGGCCTGTATCAAGAGTATGCCAATTTAGCATAATTTAGGACGAGACTTGGCATAATTCCGATTTTTAGCTGTGGCAACACTACTTCACCTTATAGTATGGCTAGAGTGCCCAAGTTTTGCGCAATGCCCATGTCTGCGCACACGCATAACCAGTAACTGCGCGATTCTAATAAAACAAAACACGCAACGAACACAATCTTTTCATCTTTCAGTCATTAATATAGCGATAGGTATTCATGCAAAAAACGAGTCAAAATAATGAAAAAAAGCACTCATAGCTACATTCCTATACTTCGTGTGTATAATGTAGGCAGTCATACACCTCATCTTTTTAAAACACCACTGCACAAAAGTCACCAATATTCACTCAAAATCGGCATTTAATTTTCAAAAACCGACCCCAAAATATCCAAGAAATACAATAAATTCAACTCACCAATGTTGGAAAAGATATTTCCAAAAATGAAATCCGTAATTTACTGTTGATTCTCGCGAAACGAGCTATCGGAGTCATTGTGTACATTTCCTGGTCGCCGCGGGCGCTGACATCTCCCCAAAAGAGTTTTGTCCTCAAAAATTCGGTCCCTATGGCGTACACGGAAAAGTTCCGATTTTCTGTGTGCGCGATCGTAAAGATCGATGTGCGCTTGCGATCCCGAGTTTCTTCGTGGACAAAAATTTTATTGGCCGATTTTAGTCTAAGACATCGGCAGTTTGTAAACAACACGCGATCGCGAAACAAATCGGCGGGGATTTCTCCGGTTTTGGACAAGATTTTGACTTTGGATTTTGCTGAAAATATCAAAAGTTCTTCCTAACGGCCATTTGAGGTAGGAGTGAGATTTTTAAGGGCTGAATTTGAAAGCAAGTATTTAAAATATTTATCTTATTTTTCCCCCCATACCTTTAGTACATGCGACAGAAAATACCAACTATTTTACAGTAATGTACCCGTGAGTGAAAAAAAGGTCTTATTTCAGACGTTTTATTCACAAGCCTCAAATTGTTGTCTTTCACACCAAAACTCCTGAGCTGCGTGTAAAATGAATGAGTGTGCAGACATGGGGACCATTGACTTGTTATTTTTTCAACGCAGTGGCTATTGTGTGATGGATATTTTTTGGCTCCTGATGACACCTTCCTACGAAAAATGGGCAATTATTTTTTTATTTTAGTGACCCTTTAAGGTTAATTTGACCTGAAAAATGACACAGCGAAAGACAACAACAACAAAATGAACAAGAATTACTTTAATACCGGTACTCCTCTAAAGCTAAATTTTATATTATTCCTGATCATGCTGATATTCTAAAGAGTTAGTTTGCAAAAAATCTCACCAAAATTAGAGCAAGAACAATGCTATTTTCACAAGAAACGATGGCCGTGTCATTTCAACATTGGCAAAATTAACACATGAATCATGATTAAGCAGTGGCTATTCTTACGACATGTACGACGGGTCGTAAGAATAATTTTCTGGCTATTCTTACGACACGCGCACACGCTCCATTTTCGTACTCTGAGCCGTCGTAAGAATAATTTTCCGGCTATTCTTACGACATGCGCATACGCTCCATTCTCCACTCTTAGGCACTCATAGCTACATTCCTATACTTCGTGTGTATAATATAGGCAGTCATACACCTCAACTTTTTAAAACACCACTGCACAAAAGTCACAAACATTCACTCAAAGTCGGCATTTAATTTACAAAAACCGACCACTAAATATCCAAGAAATACAATAAATTCAACTCACCGATGTTGGAAAAGATATTTCCAAAAATCAAATCCGTAATTTACTGTTGATTCTCGCGAAACGAGCTATCGGAGTCATTGTGTACATTTCCTGGTCGCCGCGGGCGCTGACATCTCCCCAAAAGAGTTTTGTCCTTAAAAATTCGGTCTCTATGTGGCATACACGGAAAGTCCCGATTTTCTGTGTGCGCGATCGTAAAGATCGCTGTGCGCTTGCGATCCCGAGTTTCTTCGTGGACAAAAATTTTATTGGCCGATTTTAGTCTAAGACATCGGCAGTATGTAAACAACACGCGATCGCGAAACAAATCGGCGGGGATTTCTCCGGTTTTGGACAAGATTTTGACTTTGGATTTTGCTGAAAATATCAAAAGTTCTTCCTAACGGCCATTTGAGGTAGGAGTGAGATTTTTAAGGGCTGAATTTGAAAGCAAGGTATTTAAAATATTTATCTTATTTCCCCATACCTTTAGTACATGCGACAGAAAATAACAACTATTTTACAGGAATGTACCCGTGAGTGCTTTAACGTTAGTCGCGCAGTCATAATTAATACTTGCAAATCAACGTATGGGACTACGCGTAGGCCGTAGCCGTAGAATGCCTAGCAACGTTGAGAACATCCAAAATATAGCAAGATGAGGAATAAAAACGTAAGTATTGTCAATTTTTCATATTTTCACTAAAATAATCTCTTTTCATACCTGTGATGACTGAAATCATGCCGAATATAAACGAATTTTTAGAACAAATTCGTCGCCGATCCTTGTGTATGAGGCGCCATGTGTTATGTTCTGAATGATGTGTGCTGCCAGCTACGATACTGTCATCATATGCCGGCAAAATGTTGGCAAATGTTGACGATGTTGTCGATCTTGACGATGTTGATGATGTTCATGAAGAGAAGATGTGTTATTTTGCAAGACACAGTGTTAATGATGCGAAATTTGTGAAATGTTTGAGTCAATTATAATCTCATCAGGTTGCTTTTGATTTTTTTAAAATTCAAATTTGCACTTGACACCCCCGTCGACTAGGCAGACTATGGTAATGAAAATTTCTCGCCCCTTGTCAAAAGATTTTTGTTTAATGATGATAAAATTAATTGATGCATGATTGCCATTGAATATGTGCAGGGGTACGGTCGGTAATAAGACGCACTTCTCCCTCTATGCGTAAAATGAGATGACTCTATTGTGACGTAATTTCTACAAGAACGCGCAATTATTATCGATCGTCAATACCTGGATCTTGTTCCCCAGTGCAGTGTTTGGGTAGTAGTCTGATGAATTTTTCATGAAGAATCTTTCCCGTAGTCATTGGAAACATCGTTAAGAGGTCGGTATTAGGTAAAGGCATCATACTTGATCTGCTCGACGTGGCCTGGAGCTAGAATATCCACCTATTTACGGAGCATTGAAAATCTTTAAATAAATATTGTTTAATGTTGAGATTATTTTGGGATAGCTTATGACCGTACCAGCTCTTTCGACTCGGTCAACGGATTGGTAAGCCTGTTACTTGTTAGCGAATTTCCAAAGCACATAGGCCTATATAGCAAACTAACCAACAAGGCAACAGACTAACAATTAAAGGTTATGATAATCAAACTTTCAAATTAAGGGTAATGGAGACAGATGAGTCAGATAGATCATCTGGAGAGGAAGCCTACCACCAGGCTGCAAGTAATATAATGTACACTTCTGCTAGCTCCAGAAATCCGGTATTCCAGTCTCATTCATTGAGAAGAAGTAACAGAGAGAGTTCGACGGAAGGAGTGGAGAGTGAAAGAGAGTGGCGCAAAATGGAGAGGAAAAAGAGAAAAGGAGTCCAAGAACAAAGTATGAAGACGAGAAGAGAGTTAGGAAAGGAAGTGTAGAAAACAAGGAGGAACCACGACCAGAAGGCACAAGAAGAGAGGAAAAGGATAGAGTTGAAAATGGAAAGGAAACTCCCAATACACTGATGCCCTCCCTGGTGGTATTAATAAGTGGTGTCGGTGATAAAAGTATAGGGCAAATTAGCCCAGCAAAATTAGATAAAAAATTACGCGAGAGCTTCGAAGAGGTCAGTAAAATGAGGAAAGAAAAGGGAAACTTGAAAGTAACTTGCAAAAATGAAAAACAAATGGAAATTATATTATCAATGACGGAAAAACGACTAAACCCCTCAAAAAAAGTTCTGCAATTCAAATTTGAGCCTTGATATCTTTTTGGCGGCTTTTTAATCATTCTTGATTTTTAGATCATTGGAAAGTTCATTTATCCCCCTTCACATCCATGTCCCATTTGTAATGGTTATGTCATCCTTGAATGCACAGCACCCCTGAATAGAGGGCAAAGTCAAAAGTGAAAAGTTGCAAATTTAATGGCTATCTTGGCTATTGTCTATTGCTTTTGTTGCAATGTCGGGTACGTGTGAATGATGTTGAATGGGTGGCATATCTGCTGAGGGAAAGACACAGCTTATCATCGTTGATGGAAACCTGACAGCAGAGAGATACCGAGACAACATTCTTCGGCCAGAGGTCATCCCATACATGCGCAATCTTGGACCAAACGCCATCTTCCAAGATGACAACGCCCGCCCACACAGAGCAAGGATCATCACCGAATACCTGCAGGAGGAGGCAGTGACGAGGATGGATTGGCCCCCGAACAGCCCTGACTTGAACCCAATCGAGCACCTGTGGGACCAGCTTGGCCGTGTTGTACCAGAGTGACAGATCACACCACACTGGCTGAGTTGCGACAGATCCTTATCGAAGAGTGGAACCTCATCCCACAGCAACGCATCACCAGGCTGGTGACAAGCATGAGGAGGAGATGCCAGGCTGTCGTAGCTGTATTCGGATCTTCTACTCTCTACTGAACTTCTGATCCTTTGCTATTCCACGTTTGATGTGCATGTTACTCAATAAAAAGTGCCAAACATTTTGTCATTTGCAAATTTGTGTATTTGTGTTTGTTTTTGTTTCGTTAGAGAGGGGAAAGAGAGTTAAAGAACATGAGTTCACATCAAGAAAGGGGAATGTGTTTGTTGAAGTGAAAAGCAATCCAAGAGAAGAGGAGAGTTTGTGTTGCTTATGTTTCTGTGATAGGGTTACATGGCTGAAAATGAGATAATTTGCTGAGGGGGGACTTTTTTCCCCACCGCAGTTGTGTACTGCTAAGGTGGAAACTTGCAATATTCTGCATGAAACCAAAACACAATATTAATGTTATCACAATCAGTTGCTGATTAAAACACATTCCATCTTAAAACAAAGGAATAATTCCACTTCAAAATCTCTGAAAACAATATTTGTCCACCAAACAAGGGATTACAGCAGAAACATGCACACCTAATTAAAATTAAACAAACCAAAAGGATCAAAAACAAAGAAACAAAACCTTTCATTCCAGTTAAGAACTCAGTGTGAACAATAACAATGCATTCTGCAACTTTTCACTTTTGACTTTGCCCTATATTTAGGTGCACTGCACATTCAGTGATTACAAATGTGGTATCATTGTGAAGGTGAATAAACAAGCTTTACAATGATATATCAAACTTGATGATGATCATACAGTTACTAGAGAGATATAAATGCTTAAACTTGAATTGCAGAACTTTTTTTGAGGGGTTTAGTTCGAACCGCCGTCAAGGTAAAAAAATACCATCCAACTCCAACGCAAAACTGAGCTACTAAAAAACCAGTGTGACATTTGTTAAGAGATTTAATAAAAGAATAGATGAGGAATTATCTCCAACCCCTTCGGTCTTACTAGTATTTAAAGGACCTCTCCCCAGAGAAGTATCTTTCTTATATCAAAAGTACATTGTTGAGGAATACGTTCCCCCAGTAATTAGATGTCATAAGTGCCAACAATTTGGGCATATCCCCAAAAATCGCAAAGGACGGGAGCGATGTGTCAGATGTGGAGAGGGTCACACATACACCATGTGCCCCAATAAAGAACGGCCGAAGTGTTTAAGATTTAATCTCAGCCACTCGGTCGCCTATCAAGGCTGCGTTTACTATAAAGAAGCGAAGAAAATTCAGTGTCAGTTTCCAAAATAATTTAACCTATGCACAAGCAACATAAAATACCATCAGGAAAAAGGAGAAGAAAATAATTTAAAAGAACCTCATATAATCAGCAGGGAAACTGTCAAAGGAATAAAGGTAAATGAAAAGCTACATCGATATTTCCGAATTCAGTGGCGTATCCAGGATTTCCCAATAGGGGGGCGCCAGGTATTATTGATCGTCGTCATGGGGAAGGGGTCTTTGGAAAATTTTGCTTCTGAAGAAGGGCTGAGATGCAAAATAGTGCTATATGTGACCAATTTTGAAGCCTATTTAATGAACAACATTTTCAATTGGTATGAGGATTTTTTTTTTTTTTTTTACGACGGCCAATAGGGGGGCGCGCGCCTGTTGCGCCCCCCTGGATACGCCCCTGCCGAATTGAACCCTGGTGATCCAAAAACAACGGCAATGCCAAAAAAGCAACTACGTCAACACAAACAGAAACTTTTGATAAATCGATTCAAACTGATGAGCAAGATGAGTTCATATTCAAAGAAACACACTCCGAACCAGAGTCTGATCCTGTTATTCCGGCTTCGACAGATAACGCTAGAGTAGATTTTCTAGCCTTTATAACTTTCATTGTTAACAATCTAGATAATGAAACGACACATTCCAATAGAATAAGATTAGTTGTGGAGGCAGCCAGGTGGTGCTTGGACATTAATGAGGTCCCCGAAGATGATTCATGATCGTCTTCAGTGACAAAAAGAAAACACAGACAACCAAAGATAGGGCTTTTCACATTTTACAGTGGAATTCGCAAAGCATGAATGCGCATGGACCAGAATTGTATAAGGAACTAATAGAAAATGTGGACTTTAAAGATATTCCATCTCTGATATGTTTGCAAGAATCATGGTTAACCGATTTTAATATATTTCAATTTCAGATTATATTCCAAGTATCAAGATTAGAGGTGAAGGAGGGAAAAGGAGGAATTACAATATATGTACATAAAGCAGTTACATTTAAAGAAATTAAATCTCCACAAAATAAGGAATACCAAATAGTCGAGATATTTCATTTTGGAAGTGTTATTACTTTATTGCAATCCTTGCCAAAAGATAGAATTACGCAATCTATAGATCTAGATCCAAGAACTGATTGAAAATTGCTCAAATAATTTTATCATAGCTGGTGATTTCAATTCTCACAACCCTCTCTGGGGTAGTACAAAACAGGACGGTAACGGAAAAGTAGTTGAAAATTTTATAGAAAAACATAATTTAGTAATATTAAATGATGGGACTCCAATGAGAATGGACCCTCATTCAGGAACATATTCATGTATATAGACCTAACGATTGCATCAAAGGAAATTGCTAACAAACTAAAATGGACTGTGCTTGGAAATTTTGGGAGTGATCACAACGTCATCAAGTGTTCGCTACAAGAACTAGAATATATAAATAATGATAATGTCGATACTCAAGAAAAGAATTGGTCTTTCAAAAAAGTAAACTGGAAAAAATATGAGGAAAAATTAAATTAAATATCTTAAAATTTTCCAATGACTTAAACGTTCAAGAAAAATACAATTTAGTGTTACAAATAATTAACGAAGTAGCAGAAGAAACCTTTCACAGAGCAGGTAGAAATCGGACAGCTAAAAACCCGGTCCCGTGGTGGACACCTGAGTTACAAGAAGCAATCAGAGAAAGAAATAAGTATAGAAATAGATTAAATAGACATTTTAAGAAGGAGGATCTAGAAATGTATCAAAATAAGAAAGGATATGCCCAAAAGATAAAAAGACGAACGCAAAAGGAATACTGGTTGAATTACTGTCAGTCATTGAATAGAATGAGTAACATTATGGGATATGGTCAAAGGTATAGAGAGGAGCTCTGATACAAAGCATATATTTCCGAATTTAATTACAGAGAACAAAACCCGGTTCAAAATAGTCAGAGAAAAAGCAGAATTGATAGCTAACGCTTTTAAATCAGTAGACAATCGAATAGACAAAGGCGAGATAAGTAGGAGAAATACATTTGAAAAAGAAATTCTGATCAGGATGGAAGAAAGTTACCAGTCCGAAAGTCCCCTCAACGACGAATTCAAGTATGGTGAATTAATAAATGCTGTAAAAGAATTGAAAAATTCTACTGCAGGGAAAGACGGTATTAAAGCCACTATTGTACAGCACTTACAAGAAATAGCACTTAAATTTATATTAGTGTTATTAAATAATGTTTGGAATTCTTCAATCTTTCCCTCAGAATGGCATCATGTTACCCAGATCCGTATACTGAAACCCGACAAAGATCTAACCAACCCTTCCTCTTACCGACCAATTTACATGTATTTGACTTCGACATTCTCGAAATTGATGGAGAGAATAGTTAAAAATAGACTAGTATGGTTCGTGGAACGAAATAGTATTCTGACCCCAATACAGGCGGGGTTTAGAAAAAAATAGAAATACATTAGATCAACAACTTAGATTGGAATCAGATGTTCAAAAAGGATTAGCTAATAAAGAGTATACCTTATAGTTGTTTTCATTGATCTAGAAAAGGCGTATGACCTTCTATGGAGAAAGGGGATAGTTTATAAATGTCAGCAAGTTGGTATAAAAGGCAGAGTCTTGCAATGGATTAATACATATTTCCAAGATCGATTATGTAAAGTGAAACTTAGCGGTAAGTTTTAATCTCAATATGCTCTGAAGAACGGAACACCCCTAGGCAGTGTCATCAGCCCGGTATTGTTCAGTTTAATGTTAAATGATCTAAAACTAAAAGAAAAATCCGTAAAACTATATATGCTGATGGTGCTCTGGCAGAAAAAATATAGACTTTTTGCAAAAGAAAATGCAAAAAGCCATAATAGAAATTGAACAGTGGTGCACAACCTGGAGTATGATAATTTCTCCTCAAAAGTCTGCTGCAATGTTTTTTTAAATACTAAAATGTGATGAGAACGGGGTCTAACAGACAGCAGAAACAAGTAAAAATCACGATCAAAGAGAAGTTAATACCGCAATACACTGAATATAAATTTCTCGGCATCTGGTTTGATGTCAGACTAACATGGAAAAAACACATTGATACATTGAAAATGAAGTGTTGTAAGAGAATTAATGTATTACGTTGCATTGCAGGAACAGGATGGGGAAATAATAGGTCAATCCTTTACCTAGTTTACAAAGGACTTATTAGATCTATATTGGACTATGGCTGTGAATTATATGAGGAATGTCAGTGATATTTTTAACAGACTCATTGTCCGCACTTCAGGCTATAGAAAACAATCAAATACAAATAATCTCATAGGTGATATACTATATAAAATACAAATACTACAAATGTCAGATGTAGCTGTAAATTTTGAATGGATACCATCCAATTGCGGTATTCGAGGTAATGAAATTGTGGATAATCTAGCCAAAAAAGAGCGTCAAAAGAAAATATTGATCTGGAAATTCCATATATAAAAGAGGAATTAACAAACTATATGTCATCAATTCAATGTTCAATGGGAATCCTCATCAAATGGTAGACATTTATTTTATATACAGCCTGACGTTACAGAAACTGTAAATTTCCAAGGTCTTAACAGAAATGAGGAGGTAATAATCCATCAATTAAGACTAGGAAAATGCAAATTAAATTACTACTTATACATGTACATACATGTATGTAACCAACATGAAAATGGTTTATGTTAATCAGCGGCGGATCTAGCTTTTTTCCAAGGGGGGGGGGGGGGGGTTGACCCATCATCCACAAGTGGCGATGTCCGTGAGCCGATTTTTTTTTTTTTTTTTTTGCTATGCTGAACCCCGGTAAGTGATTTTCCTGGCGTCTAACGCCTGAGACAGAGTGCTATATAGGCACATACTGTGTGGGTCTGGACATATTATGATGGCGTTTTTGTATGCACATTGTACATATTGTAATGCAAAGACGACTTAAATTAGTTACGTTATATTTAGTGAAATTACTGGAAGAGATGCAAATGCAAAAATTAAAAATAATGATATTCATTATATATAAATAATGAATTTCGTAATTTCCATTATTTAGAAATAATGGTTTCAAAATATTCATTATATCTAAATAATGAGAGTTTACATTTTCATTATATATATATATATATATATATATATAATATGTAATGAAAATGTAAACTACCTATCATTATTTATATATAATGCATATCGTGAAACCATTATTTATAAATAATGAAAAGTGCAAATTCATTATTTATATATAATGAATTTGTAAAATCATTATTTATAAATAATGGTTTCACAGTATTTATTAACTAATATTGCAATTTCCATTATTGATAAACAATGGTTTCACAATACTCATAGTCTGTCTAAAAGTTAATTTCCAGGTCATAAAACAAATATGGAAAATGGCACTATAAAATCTCATGTATTATAATTATTATTATTATAATGAATGGAACTAAGCTATCGCACTAAACCATACATGAATAATGAAAAGTGTCAATCATACACAGAGCATAATGGTGTACACCTCCTTTGACTGACTCACAGCTGAGTCCTCACACTTGCGATGCAACATTACATATTAAAAAGATGGGTTTTAAGTAAGGTCTTAAACTGATTGACGAGGTCGGTGTTCTGAATGTGGGCTGGTAATGACATAAGTACATAAATGTTTGAAAATGAACACTTTACAAATGGTGAATTATATCTTCCCAGTGTATGTTTATTCAAGCAACAACATACTACAGTGTGTTATCATAGAGCAAATCATTGTTACAATGACAATCAAGGTATTTTATTAAGGGTATAACAATAATATACATTAAACTAGATGAATCTTCGACCGCGTGCGGTCGGAATTTATGCCTCCGCCATCACCAAATTGGAAATGTATGGCATACATGTACACTCTAAAAAGGATTGGTCCAACAAAATTACAAATCTTTTCACTTAAAAAAGCCCAGGAGACAGAAAATTAATTTCATTTCATTTTCATCCTGTACAAATAAATAACTTAACATTGATGACTTACAATCATCAAATACACCAAGGAAATAGATATTATAGCAAATAGACCACTGTCCTTTTGAAATTTCTAAAATAGGTAGGCCTAGACACCATACATCACAAACCATTTTTATGTATATAATGACCTCTATGACCTTTCAACTTTGACCTTGAGACCCTAAAATCTAATCCGTTCATTGTCCGTCACATATGCCTACATGGGCCAAGTTAAGGTTGATCCATCAAACAGTTCTGAAGTTATTGCGAGAACGAACCATTTTTATGTACATAATGACCTCTGTGACCTTTGACCATGAGACCCCAAAATCTAATCAGTTCACCGTCCCTCCAATATGCATACATGGGCTAAGTTACAAACTGATAAAAAAACCTTGAGCACCACCTACGGTGGGCGGAGGCATAAAAAGAACAGCACGACAAACATGTATACATCTACCGGTATAACATTTTAACACTCACATTTTCCCCCCCTATCATATACAGAGTACATGTACAATGTTATTGAATACAATATTTAGAGGATATTGCTCAAATTGGAGATGGAGCCAAGGGTGCCAGGGTGGGTGGAGGGAGATGTGTTTTAAAATCTGCAAAATTCACCATACCTATTATAGTGACCGACTTTTACTAACATTGAGAATTTCTAAACACAATTTTCTGAGATAGATGTAGATGTTCTTCTTTACATTCTAAACAGATTAAAGGAGATTAAAGGAGAATGAAACCCTGGGGAAATATCCATTTTAATGAAAATGGCAGGTTTAGTAACTTACAACTCCCAATGTTTTGTACACAAAATTTCATATTTTCTCCATTATCTCTAAAGATGCTGCTTTGTCTTTTTGTGAACTCAACATATGTTGTGTCAGATACATTTTCCCATGATATATCTTGAGCTGAGAAGGAGACAAGCTGCACCTTGAGGGATCTAGATGGGGAAAATATGAAATTTTGTGTACAAAATATGTTGAGAGTTGTACTACTAAACCTGTCACTTTGAAGCAACATTGACAATTTGAGGATCGCCACAGAAAGTAAATTGAGACTTTTCAAACTTTCATAACCGATTTTGGTGGAACTTCTTTTATATTGCTTCTCTCTATCCTCCCTTTTCATTTAATAAACAATTTGACTACTTACTTTCATAATCACAATAATTTTTTTGTAGATAAAGAAATGACAGTATAATAAGCTTTGTGATACTACATGTATTATATCTGGTCCTAGAAACTGGTGGGGATGTGTACACATGCCTAGGATGATAATCCCACTGAGCGAATTTTCGAGAAGCTGGCGAGACCAAAAAAATACGGGTCTACCTTTTCCAAAAGTTGACAAACCTTCATTTGTGTGCCCCCCCCCCCTGTTACTCAATCCTGGATCCGCCACTGCTAGAGCCATACTGACGGATTCAGAATCTTGAATGTCCATTATTAAATGTAGTCAAGTTGAAAAATAAAACAATTTCCACTGTTTAATGGTTAAATTCCAACTGAATTTCATTAGCTTTGACCTGTTTTAATGTATGCTATTTCTAAGGTTTAATGACTACTGTCATTAAACTTGAGAAAGACTCAAGGACACATGAAAAATTCACTGCACGACAAAGTGGAAATGGTTTTATTTGACATTTATACATTTATGTATGAAGACTCAATATTAAATACAATTAGACGATGTATTTGACCCATGGTCTAAATCGGTGGTCTAAATCGGTGGTTTAAAGCGTAGTATAGACCATGCTTTAAAATCAACCCCTTTCATGAATTTGGCCATATACTATTTAAAACTTTATACAGGAAGCAAAACATCATTGTAATATTGCACTGTGTTTTTGACATGATGATGATAAGAAATATAAATTAATATACATGTACTGTATACAGAATGTCTTCAACTCCTTTATGCATTTTTTTTTTTTCATTTAAAATCAAAATAACACTTCACATTAGATGTAGGATTGGAAATCATACTTGCATAAATTTGTAAATTTGTTTCAAAAAGTAATACAAAATGATATTACTTTGGCACACTATTTCAAGCATTAGTTTAGAATGATGTATATAGTGAGAATGATAATTTAGGCCTATATTATGAATTGAGACCAAATTAATTTGCACTCTGTACAATTTCATTAATTTGTACAAAGAATACTCTACATAGTAAATCCATTCCTGTACTAGCAGTCCAGTTTCATCTTGAGATCAAAATAAAAAATCTTTCATTTAAATCACAGGCTGCACTAAATAATGTACTTGACATGCCAAATATTAAACTCAATATCATGTAAATAAATTATGTCAGCAAGATGTATTGGTACAAGCACTGCTTTTTAGTGGGTCCCCCACATTTCCTTGGAAATTAAGGGGGGGGGTTTGACGTGATGTCCGCGAGCCGCGTAGCGGCGAGCCAATTTTTTTTTCTATTTTGAACCCCTGTAAGTGATGTTTTCCTGGCATCTACTAACGCAATGGAGACCATAAAAAGCAGTCCATGGTAACGTCTTTTTAAATCAAGTAACAGTTTAATACACAGTTATATCCAGAGTTATCATGTGTTTGGTTATTAACTTTAAACCAGATGAGTTCCAGTGTGCGTTCTTTCTTTTTGGTCTAACTCTATACACATGTTTAAAAGTCAAGATACAAACGAAAAGTGACTGGGCATATAAGAAAGATACGGGATAAAAGGGTAGATTTAAGACAGTGTAACATACGTTGACTTGTATACCACAAATTTTAAATATAGGTAACCACTATGATGCAAATGACAGTCGAGTACTAGGAACATACTGTGTGGGTCTAGATACCTGATGGCGTTTTTCTATGGAATAACTGACACATGTTCACTTGGCAGCCCAAATGAAGGTACATGTAACCCATCTGGAAATTAGACCAAGTGGTTTTAGCCTATAAACCAATTCATGAGGTTTCACTGTCTTATGCATCTACATGTACATGTATGAATTCATATGTAAGTTCGGCGAATACAAAGCAGAATATAAGTATGACTACAAAACTCAATATAACAATAATGACTCTTTCATATCTTGCGTATAAAAATACAAATCTGCAGCTTAAACCATAGTAAAAAAATGAATGAAACTTAATCATACATACACAGTTCTCAGAAAATTAATGTACATATTAATTACATGTAACAAGTGAAGGGTCCCCTGCTTTTTAAAAACAATTTACTATTTAAAGTAGATATTCAAAGAAAATCACAAATATGGCAATTAATGTATCACTAGAAACTGGGAAGCTTACAGATGGCAATCGTATAAGTTTTATGTCAACTGCGTATCTGATGATTATAAAAACAACACAAATAAAAGCTCTTCTCAGCATCTGGAATATCCGAGGATTCGCCAGAAATATAGCGATGTTTTGATGTCGTCACACTCGGGATCGATCCTGCTTAAGCAGACGACGTCCTATAATGAATGAACGTAATTGCAATGCAATTATTTATCAAATTATAAAGAGTTTGATGTATTTAAACATGACCTTATTTCACACCATTATAAAGGGAAAGTGAAACGGATTCTGATAGCTAAAACCGTTTGATTGTAAATACACA
Organism: Heliocidaris erythrogramma; assembly: GCA_025617745.1. Taxonomy (NCBI): domain Eukaryota; kingdom Metazoa; phylum Echinodermata; class Echinoidea; order Camarodonta; family Echinometridae; genus Heliocidaris; species Heliocidaris erythrogramma. Next base: position 1,533,183 of record CM046871.1, on the reverse strand, counting down.
GGAGAAGGGTCAATGATCAATGAAATAAACCCCACTTTCAAATTGAAAAGCCCTCCAAATAATAGCAGGATGGTATTCGTTCCCTCTTGAAACGCCGAACATGCCGCGGTGCAAGCAGCTGAAAATACAATGGCGTCTTATTTTGTTTACAAGTGACTGATTCCTTTATTTTTTTAACGCTGCATTTTTCATCAAAATAATACCATACACGAAGTTAAGAGTGAGGCAACAGACTAACATTAAGACTGACGCAAGCGAAGGAAGAGAAATAAGTGAAGAGGAGATGACAAAATAGGCTCTGAAAAATGTGTAAGATGTTATGGGACATCGTCTGCTTAGACAGGACTGGTCCATGGTGTGTCGTCACATATCTCAGCAGCGTTCGAGGAGCTCTTCAGCTGCTATATCGGGGGCTGTATTTTACCGTTTTATAATTGATAATAATCATTACTTCAAATGTTTCCAAGCGTTGAATTTGGATAACCTTGTTTAATTTATGCCATCTATGCAATAATAAGTATTAAGCCAATATTTAAAATCATCAGAGTTCTACTTTAACATGCAGGGTCAGTAATTTACTGTGCATAAACTACAAAAAACTTCAAGGACAAAATAAAATCCTTACTAATGTAAACACAATCATGAAAGTACATGTACATGTAGCACCATCTACATGTGCATGTGCTATATTCATGAATGTTTGTCCACACAAAAATTATATCAGAACTGTAGAACCTTCTTTTTTTACCTTGCTGAAATAGAACTACTGGTTGGTGATAACAATTTTTATTCATATAAAAACTTAAGGGCATCCTAGATGATGAGAGTTCAAAATTCAGCTCATTACGTTCCTAAAATAATGGATCCGAGTCTTCTTCAGAATCCCAACCACTCGCTTCAATCGGTGGACCTTCCTTCTCAAAATCGATCTCCACGTCATACTGAAAACCAGGATCACCGGGCTTCTTGCGGTTTTTCTCAAAAGTCTCGTCCATGATTGCTTTCTTCTCTTTAAGGGCCCCATCATCCAGCTTGTTGAGGTTCTCGTCTGGATCGATGATGATCTCCATCTCCTTCTCCACCTTCTTGATGGCATCATCGAGCCGTCTGCCGTCCTGGCGCTCCTGGATGACCCTGAGAAGCTTCTCAAGCTGCCGTTGGTTGATCTGTTCAATGAGTTCACGATGCTTGGGCTTAAACTTCAGATCGTGAATGGCCTCGTCGATGTTGGACTGCTTTGTGAATTTACGAAGAGGCAATGACCTCTGGCGTTTCTTCCCAGACCTTTCATCGATGTAGGTCACAATCAGGGTCGGAGGATCCACCCTAATTCCACATTTCTTTGGCACAAGGGCCATCCTTACTGATGCCGTTGCTAATGCTCTGGCAATAATCCCTCAACTTCACTTGGATGAAAAAGACACGTCAGATTGAAGAAGGAGGAAGCAGGATTGAGTCTATCCGCAAACGACCAGCACCTTAAAATGCAAAACAAACATGTTGTTGAGGCTTTTGCTAAACAGTCGGGTAACGTCGCGTCGCGTTGGTAGAAATTTTCGAACATTTTTCAGGAAGGTGTCTTCAAGGGGACAAATTGAAAAAGAGTCCATCTCAGTATGATTTTTCCCGTTTTCAGGCTAAAAACGACAAACAAGGGAATAAAGAAAACAATAGAAGGATAATGCAAAGAAAAACATGAACTATAAAGAGAGAATAAAAGGGTAGGAAGGATGGAAGAAAATATGATGAAAGGAAACAAAGAATACAACAAAAGGTCCGTCCGTGTGTGCTCAAAAAGTTAGAAAATGCTACTTCTCCGTCATTTCTTGGCCGATTTTGATTCTGATTGTTTTATCTGATAGGGCTGAGTGGGGGCTTCCAAACTTCTACACAAAACCATGAAATTCATCAATTATGCAAATTTATGCAAATTTATTCAAAATCGACGAAAAATGCTACTTCTCCTCTATTTCACACCGTATTTTGAATCTGATTGTTTTATCTGATAGGGCTGGGTAGGGGCTGTCAAACCTCTACACAGAATTTTGAAATTCATTAATTATGGAAATTTATTGTAATTTATTCAAAATCAACAGAAAATGCATTTATAATCATAAAACATTAATTTGATAATTCATTTCTTACATTTATCTTCAAGGTTCTATCAGAAATTGCATAAATTAAAAGCCATTCCACAGATCTACACTTCTGGCGGGGACATATATTACGCATCGCGTAATTACTAATTCAGTTTTTAATCCTTTTATTAATATTTTCTTTCCACCTTTCCTTTCATTACGTTATTCTTTTATTGCTTTTATCATTTTGTTTTCCATCTTTCCTAATGTTACTGTTTATATTTATTCTTTTTATCCTCTTTTTTTTATTGCTTTCCATCTTCACTTTGTTATTCTTTGTTCCCTTTTATCATCTTCTCTTCCACCTTTCTTCATGTTTATATTTCTCTTTTTATCATTTTTCTCTCTATCCTCTCGCTTTGTCATTTCTTGCTTTTATCCTTCTATCAATTATGTTTCCATCCTTCCTCTCGTTATGATATTCTTTGTTTCCTGTTATCATTTTCTCCCCCACCTTCCTCACGTTAATCGTTATCCTTCTATCATTTCTCTCTCTGTGTTTATATGAGTTAAACTTTTTTATCCTATCATTTCTCTCTCTATCTTTCATATCATTAGGTGATCTGTCGTACATCGACAGATCACCTCTTAATTTCGTCAAGATTTTTCTTCTTTATTATTATTATTTATTATTATTATTATTTATTTATTTTTATTTTTCGCCCATTTTCTTGTTACCATGATTTCTCAAAAAGTTCATTCTCAATTTTCTTCAAATTTTCGTCACTGATCAGACATGTTAATGTTAAGATGTGGCATCTCATTCAAGGTCATCAGTTTATCATGACGTCATCAAGACGCCATTTTGTAAATTTACAAGATCGATTATATCTTCATAATCGATCATCAAAAATCAACTATATTTACATCACATAAACTTCACATGACGGGTCATCAGGTCATGTCCTCACAGGTCATTTAGAGGTCAGGACGTACGCGTACGCGCGCGTCAAAATTTTAAAATGCTCAAAATCACGTAGGATCAAGTCTGCACACGTTTCAGGTCATTTTGAGCATTTCAAAAATGTCCGTGCGTAAGCGTCCGCGCGCGCGTTTTACGCGCGCACAAATCGTAAATAACGTTAGAACGCTGTTTTTTTTATTGATTTGCAATCCTGACACCTTTCTTCATCATTTCCATCAATTTGGAATCAATTTCAATCAATAATAAGATCGTACGGGCGCGTTAAAGTTCGAAATCCGTGCGCGCGTCTATGGCGAAAATAACGTAAAAACGTGCAAAAACATGCCTCTACAAAATTCATTGTAGCTCGTTAGATAGTCCGTTGACCCCCAAATTTTTTGTCATCATCAGGTAGGGTATGAATCATAGATTTCATTTCATGTATCATTTCATCCTTATATACATTATGACGTCATCAAAATGGCGCCTGAAGTCAAAATTTCCATTTTTCATGTTTTGACGTCATCACATTTATGCAAATTTGGCTCTAGATTCGTAATTATTGGTCGTTTTTCTCCCAAATTTTGATATGTTATAGCTGCAACAATTCTCTACGAGACATCCTGCCACCATTATTCATTTTGATGACGTCATCACACTGAAATCTTCAATTAAAGACGACATGTCAAATTTTTCCCTATTTGCGTGTTATGTCTATGGAAGATGATTTTTTTTCGAATCATGAATCTACATGACATCGTTCTCTGAGCAGTATCTCAGTTATTTTTGGTCTATTTCCTTCCAGATTTTAATATGTTGTAGCTGAGACTATAAGCTTTTATTGGTAAGCCCTCCAATTTTTGATCAGATGTCGGGATCATGCCCAATTTTTCAGTACCAAATGGGATTTGAGAATCACGTTTTTCGTTTACGTGTTATCTCTATGGGAAATATTTTGGTCTATCGGTAAAGCACATGACTACCATGGTCAAGGTACCTGGTTCGATCCCCGGGGCCGATTTTTTTTTTTTTTTTTTTTTCTTCTTTTTACTTGTCATTTTACCATCCTCTACGACTATTATAACATAAACAATCACAAACCAAGTAATAAAATGCCTTATTTTGCATGTTATGTCTATTGCAAAGTGCTGTGCAGTGGTTTATGTATATCCCTATGGAAAATCTGTTTCACTGACGTGTATTAAAGCTATCCTACAATATCATTAGTCCTATTAGATATCACAATTTCTCAAAATTGGCTTAGTCAATTATCTTAATTATCTTATTGTGACGTCATCTAGACGCCATTTTCTACAAATCAACTTATGGTCGTATCTTCATAACGAAATGTGATTTCTCGTTCATATTTGGCATGGTTAAGGTCACTGTCATTGCAGTCATGATCCTTACCATTATCCCCATCATTATCATCATTATCATTATCATCATTATATCATCAATCATCTTCAAAATCACCAACACCATAATCATCATGAATATCATTATCATCACCATCATTATATTATCATCTTCATCATCATCACCATTATCATCATCACCGTAATCTTTTTACAATGACCGTTTCACACATTTTGCTACATTCCTGTCCTCAAGAAGCATCTCCATTCATGGCATTCTTGACTTCCTATCTTCAGTTTAGCATTTCCCCATTATTATGATCATCCTGATTACAATCATGATCGTACAAAGTGAAAGACAGATCACCTAATTCGTCATGACGAATTAAACTCTAGTTCTTTTTAAAATCATTTTCTGCTTCCCATCTTTACTTACTTTCCTTAAAACATTCTTTGCTTTTATCTTATCATTTTGTTTTCCTTTCATCTTTTCTTTCGTTATGTTATTCCTTTATTCAAATTATCATCTTCTATTCTATCTTTCCTTATGTTACTCTTAATATCTTTATCCTTCTATCATTTATGTCTCTATCTTTCTTTGTTATTCTTTGTTTTTATCCACTTATTTTTACTTTCCAACTTTCCTTTTGTTGTATTCTTTGTTTCCTTTCATTATATTTTCTTCCATCCTTCCTACCCTTCTATTCTCTTTTTATAGTTCATGTTTTTCTTTGCATTATCCTTCTATTGTTTTCTTTATTCCCTTGTTTGTCGTTTTTAGCCTGAAAACGGGAAAAATCATACTGAGATGGACTCTTTTTCAATTTGTCCCCTTGAAGACACCTTCCTGAAAAATGTTCGAAAATTTCTACCAACGCGACGCGACGTTACCCGACTGTTTAGCAAAAGCCGTTGTTGAAATAAGCTTTACATACATGTGTAACCTTACATTTATCAAAACATGATTTCAAGCTCAAGTCTTCATTTTCAGGATCAGGCAAGGGAAGGCCTATCGGAGAGGAGTAATTTCACTCTAACAAGCCACTAATAAGTCTGATTTTTAAAAAAATTAAAGAAGGTACGATCATTAGTTGATTTTTACAAAATGGTGCCTGGATGACGTCACAATAATCTGATGACCTTGAAAAAGATGCGGGAACTTGACCTTATTAGGACTGATGACTGACAAAAATTTGAAGATAATTGACTAAGCCAATTACGAGAAATTGTGATATCAAATAGGATGATTTGATATTGCAGGATACTTGGGAGATAAACCCCATAGCTCTAATACACAACAGGAAATCACAATTTCCATAGGGTTGTACACAAACTACTGCACACTACTTTCTAATAGACATAACTCGGAAAATAAGGCAGTTTATTACATGATTTGTGATTTTTTATGTTACAATAGTCGAAGAGGATGGTAAAATGACAGGCAAAAAGAAGCAAAAAAAAAAAAAAATTTGTATGGACCCACCGGGGATCAAACCTGGGATCGAACCTGGGTCACCGGAATGGGAGGCAAGTGCTTTGACCAATAGACCAAAATATTTCCCATAGAGATAACACGTAAACGAAAAACGGGATTCTCAAATCACATTTTGTACTTAAAAAGTGGGCATGATCCCGACATCTGATCAAAAATTGGAGACCACACTTGTAAAAGTTTATAGTCTCAGCTACAACATATTAAAATCTAGAAAGAAATAGACCAAAAATATCTGAGATACTGCTCAGAGAACGATGTCATGTAGATTCATCATTCGAAAAAAAATCATCTTCCATAGACATAACACGCAAATAGGGAAAATTCTGACATGGCATCTTCAATTGAAAATTTCACTGTGATGACCTCATCAAAATGAACAACCGTGGTGACTGATCTGGTAGAGAATTGTCTCAGCTATAACATATCAAAATTTGGGAGAAAATCGAGAACCTTTAACTGAATTATTATCAAATGAATACAAAAATGATGACGTCATTTTTTCAAAATCATTTTTTTGAGTTCATATGCAAATATGATGACGTCAGACCATGCGATCGGCAAAAATTCTGCATGAATTCAAATCTTCAACTCCCAGGCTTTCAGAGTATGTAAAGAAATTGGGGGGGGGGGGGGGGGTTCTGCGCATTCTGACGAGCTATGGCGGATTCTAGATAGGCATGTTTTTACCACCTTTTACATTAGAATGCCCATTGACTCATAGGCCATTGCCTATGTGTCCAACATTCACTGTTGCAGCAGTCAAAAGCAGACAGCAACATTGCTCTAAACAAGATTTAATTTTCTTAAATTTGCTAGATTACCTGATTCAGGGACTCTTCAACTCTTACTTTGCCACAAATGTACGGATTCAGACTTGAAAGTGAAATTTTAAATAATTATTTTCCTCTCCTGTATGAATGATCTAGCCTGGAAAAGGTCCTGCTGATACACACAAAAGCTATTGAAGCCTATTCACCCGTAAAAGCCAGTCTGGTGTACAAGGTTATCTTCAGATAAGTGTATAAGTGGGCCTCTTGTTTAACTGGTGACCGGTCAAAACGTCCTCGGGTCAAAACGTCCTCGGGTCAAAACGTCCCCGGGTGATACCAAAACGTCCTCGGGCTCGGGTCCGGTCAAAACATCCCAGTTACGACTACAGTTCATACTTTCTAACGGAAAGTTATTGAGAAAAAAAACAAAAAAGCAATGTTTCCCGTCATAATTGGTGATCTATACACGCTGACACACACGCTTCATGCATTCAAGTCCATGACACAGTTCTTCGTACATTCACCCATTTTTTTTTAACTCGGTCACGATCGTTTTAGGACATCGGGGGAGCGTTTCATGAAAGGAAGTTGTCGGATATTTTATCCGACGACTGTTATAAGCTACTGAAATCGTTGCATCTGATTGGCTGAGAGCAAATTTGTCGGATAAAATATCTGACAAGTCCTTTCATGAAACGCCCCCCAGAGCACATTACGCATTCATTGAAAATATTAATTCTTCCAATTATATTTTAAAACTAGAGTTTAATTCGTCATGACGAATTAGGTGATCTGTCTTTCACTTTGTACGATCATGATTGTAATCAGGATGATCATAATAATGGGGAAATGCTAAACTGAAGATAGGAAGTCAAGAATGCCATGAATGGAGATGCTTCTTGAGGACAGGAATGTAGCAAAATGTGTGAAACGGTCATTGTAAAAAGATTACGGTGATGATGATAATGGTGATGATGATGAAGATGATAATATAATGATGGTGATGATAATGATATTCATGATGATTATGGTGTTGGTGATTTTGAAGATGATTGATGATATAATGATGATAATGATAATGATGATAATGATGGGGATAATGGTAAGGATCATGACTGCAATGACAGTGACGTTAACCATGCCAAATATGAACGAGAAATCACATTTCGTTATGAAGATACGACCATAAGTTGATTTGTAGAAAATGGCGTCTAGATGACGTCACAATAAGATAATTAAGATAATTGACTAAGCCAATTTTGAGAAATTGTGATATCTAATAGGACTAATGATATTGTAGGATAGCTTTAATACACGTCAGTGAAACAGATTTTCCATAGGGATATACATAAACCACTGCACAGCACTTTGCAATAGACATAACATGCAAAATAAGGCATTTTATTAGTTGGTTTGTGATTGTTTATGTTATAATAGTCGTAGAGGATGGTAAAATGACAAGTAAAAAGAAGCAAAAAAAAAAAAAAAAAAATCGGCCCCGGGGATCGAACCAGGTACCTTGACCATGGTAGTCATGTGCTTTACCGATAGACCAAAATATTTCCCATAGAGATAACACGTAAACGAAAAACGTGATTCTCAAATCCCATTTGGTACTGAAAAATTGGGCATGATCCCGACATCTGATCAAAATTGGAGGGCTTACTAATAAAAGCTTATAGTCTCAGCTACAACATATTAAAATCTGGAAGGAAATAGACCAAAAATAACTGAGATACTGCTCAGAGAACAATGTCATGTAGATTCATGATTCGAAAAAAAATCATCTTCCATAGACATAACACGCAAATAGGGAAAAATTTGACATGTCGTCTTTAATTGAAGATCTCAGTGTGATGACGTCTTCAAAATGAATAATGGTGGCAAGATGTCTGGTAGAGAATTGTTGCAGCTATAACATATCAAAATTTGGGAGAAAAACGACCAATAATTACGAATCTAGAGCCAAATTTGCATAAATGTGATGACGTCAAAACATGAAAAATGGAAATTTTGACTTCTGGTGCCATTTTGATGACGTCATAATGTTTATATGGATGAAATGATACATGAAATGAAATCTATGATTCATACCCTACCTGATGATGACAAAAAATTTGGGGGTCAACGGACTATCTAACGAGCTACAATGAATTTTGTAGAGGCATGTTTTTGCACGTTTTTACGTTATTTTCGCCATAGACGCGCGCACGGATTTCGAACTTTGACGCGCCCGTACGACCTTATTATTGATTGAAATTGATTCAAATTGATGGAAATGATGAAGAAAAGTGTCAGGATTGCAAATCAATAAAAAAAACAGCGTTCTAACGTTATTTACGATTTGTGCGCGCGTAAAACGCGCGCGCGGACGCTTACGCACGGACATTTTTGAAATGCTCAAACTGACCTGAAACGTGTGCAGACTTGATCCTACGTGATTTTGAGCATTTTAAAATTTTGACGCGCGCGTACGCGTACGTCCTGACCTCTAGATGACCTGTGAGGACATGACCTGATGACCCGTCATGTGAAGTTTATGTGATGTAAATATAGTTGATTTTTGATGATCGATTATGAAGATATAATCGATCTTGTAAATTTACAAAATGGCGTCTTGATGACGTCATGATAACCTGATGACCTTGAATGAGATGCCACATCTTGACATTGACCAGTCTGATAAATGACGAAAATTTGAAGAAAATTGAGAATGAAATTTTTGAGGAATCATGGTAACAAGAAAATGGGCGAAAAATAAAAATAAATAATAAACTAGAGTTTAATTCGTCATGACGAATTAGGTGATCTGTCTTTCACTTTGTACGATCATGATTGTAATCAGGATGATCATAATAATGGGGAAATGCTAAACTGAAGATAGGAAGTCAAGAATGCCATGAATGGAGATGCTTCTTGAGGACAGGAATGTAGCAAAATGTGTGAAACGGTCATTGTAAAAAGATTACGGTGATGATGATAATGGTGATGATGATGAAGATGATAATATAATGATAGTGATGATAATGATATTCATGATGATTATGGTGTTGGTGATTTTGAAGATGATTGATGATATAATGATGATAATGATAATGATGATAATGATGGGGATAATGGTAAGGATCATGACTGCAATGACAGTGACGTTAACCATGCCAAATATGAACGAGAAATCACATTTCGTTATGAAGATACGACCATAAGTTGATTTGTAGAAAATGGCGTCTAGATGACGTCACAATAAGATAATTAAGATAATTGACTAAGCCAATTTGAGAAATTGTGATATCTAATAGGACTAATGATATTGTAGGATAGCTTTAATACACGTCAGTGAAACAGATTTTCCATAGGGATATACATAAACCACTGCACAGCACTTTGCAATAGACATAACATGCAAAATAAGGCATTTTATTACTTGGTTTGTGATTGTTTATGTTAAATAGTCGTAGAGGATGGTAAAATGACAAGTAAAAAGAAGCAAAAAAAAAAAAAAAAAAAAAAAAAATCGGCCCCGGGGATCGAACCAGGTACCTTGACCATGGTAGTCATGTGCTTTACCGATAGACCAAAATATTTCCCATAGAGATAACACGTAAACGAAAAACGTGATTCTCAAATCCAAATCATTTGGTACTGAAAAATTGGGCATGATCCCGACATCTGATCAAAAATTGGAGGGCTTACTAATAAAAGCTTATAGTCTCAGCTACAACATATTAAAATCTGGAAGGAAATAGACCAAAAATAACTGAGATACTGCTCAGAGAACGATGTCATGTAGATTCATGATTCGAAAAAAAATCATCTTCCATAGACATAACACGCAAATAGGGAAAAATTTGACATGTCGTCTTTAATTGAAGATTTCAGTGTGATGACGTCATCAAAATGAATAATGGTGGCAAGATGTCTGGTAGAGAATTGTTGCAGCTATAACATATCAAAATTGGGAGAAAAACGACCAATAATTACGAATCTAGAGCCAAATTTGCATAAATGTGATGACGTCAAAACATGAAAAATGGAAATTTTGACTTCTGGTGCCATTTTGATGACGTCATAATGTTTATATGGATGAAATGATACATGAAATGAAATCTATGATTCATACCCTACCTGATGATGACAAAAAATTTGGGGGTCAACGGACTATCTAACGAGCTACAATGAATTTTGTAGAGGCATGTTTTTGCACGTTTTTACGTTATTTTCGCCATAGACGCGCGCACGGATTTCGAACTTTGACGCGCCCGTACGACCTTATTATTGATTGAAATTGATTCAAATTGATGGAAATGATGAAGAAAAGTGTCAGGATTGCAAATCAATAAAAAAAAACAGCGTTCTAACGTTATTTACGATCTGTGCGCGCGTAAAACGCGCGCGCGGACGCTGACGCACGGACATTTTTGAAATGCTCAAACTGACCTGAAACGTGTGCAGACTTGATCCTACGTGATTTTGAGCATTTTAAAATTTTGACGCGCGCGTACGCGTACGTCCTGACCTCTAGATGACCTGTGAGGACATGACCTGATGACCCGTCATGTGAAGTTTATGTGATGTAAATATAGTTGATTTTTGATGATCGATTATGAAGATATAATCGATCTTGTAAATTTACAAAATGGCGTCTTGATGACGTCATGATAACCTGATGACCTTGAATAAGATGCCACATCTTGACATTAACAAGTCTGATAAGTGACGAAATTTGAAGAAAATTGAGAATGAACTTTTTGAGGAATCATGGTAACAAGAAAAGGGGCGAAAAATAAAAATAAATAATAAATAAAGAAGAAAAATCTTGACGAAATTAAGAGGTGATCTGTCGATGTACGACAGATCATCTAATTATTATTAATAAAAATTGTAGCATTGCTGTTTAGAATTTTACACACTTGTTTATAATATGTACTTTGAAATACGATAATCCTGAGCCATGATGAACTATAATTAAAAAAAACAATACCATACCGAGATGGGCAGTCAACAATTACTTTTTAGACTATTATTAATCGATAGTGATCTTTTAAGTTTTATTTTTAAAACTACCGTGGGTAAATTAGAAAACTACGCGGCCACAGTGCATGCAGTGACGGGTTACAGAGCGGGGACGTTTTGACCCGGGGACGTTTTTAGTAATAGTAGTAGTATGGCTAGAGCGCCCAAGTCTGCGCAGTGCCCATGTTTGCGCACACGCGTAACTGCGCGATTCTAATAAAACAAAACACGCAACGAACACTAACTTTTCATCTTTATCATAGCGATAGGTATTCATTCAAAAAACAAGTCAAAATAATGAAAAAACGGTCTTATTTCAGACATTTTATTCACAAGCCTCAAAATGTCGTCTTTCAAGTCAAAACTTCCGAACTGCGTGTAAAATGAATGAGTGCGCAGACATGGGCACCATTGTTTTTTCCAATGTTGAAATGACACGGCCACCGTTTCTTGTGAAAATGGCATTGTTCTTGCTTTAATTTTGATGAGATTTTTTTCAAACTTACTCTTTAGAGTATCAGGAATAAAATGAATTAAAGCTTTAGAGGAATATTAAAGAAATTCTTGTTCATTTTCAGGTCAAAACCTTAGGTGCGCAGACATAGGGCTCCCCATCATACTACAACAGCATGAACGGGGACGATTTGGTAACCAGGGGGTCGTTTCATCAAACCGTCATAACGACAAGAACAGCGACATCTCGACACTGTCGTTCAACTTGTCTGCTAAGTGTTTCACAAAGCCGTCTTTGCCAAGATCAGCGACAACTTCTCTGACAAGTGACTTGTCGGTACTCCAGACCTGTCGTATCTTTTTACTTTACTTTAATAGAACGCCATCACAAGCCAGCTTTTACTTAGTCTATGGCTGATGTTTGTATCACAAGCATTCAACTTTGCTGCCGTTTTTTACATATTTTTGGAATAGTTTGGGGAAAACTGAGCCTCAAATTCTGTTTGGGTAATTGACGATAATGTAGACTATGTTTTTTCGCCGATGAGTATCGATATCATTATCATCGACTGATCGAGTTGTCGTCTGATCATCATGATCATGTCTTTGTGAAACAGTTTTTCAGGTCCATGACATTTCCGTAGATCGCCGACAACAGTTATGACTGTCAAATTGTCATTGAGTTGATTTGATGAAACGACCCCCCGTTATGTTATTACTCATGTCATGTCATGTTACTCCAGTGACTTGGAAGTTGGAGCTCCCTGGACAATGCTGGAGTTAGCCTCTTGTGAGTCTCGACTCTTCTTAGACTCACTTACACATGTTACACTACTCACTAGTCTTGGCCTTGCCTGTATTTCCTTCCTCACTTCTGAGTCACAAATATAAGTAAAAAATTGGCAAATCGTAGATTTCAAGGCAATGATGTTTCATTCCTACCTGATATTCACCAGTAAACAAGTAAATCAGTCCAAACAATCTCAGAATTTCGGCCGGGGAAAAAACACAAAATTTTCGATCTGTTAATAATAAATATAGCCACAACAATATTGTGATGGTATATTTGAGGGGAAAATAAAAAAGGGAAAAGGAAAGCGTGAATCTCACTTCAGAATTGCTTTTAGAAAATGGTATGGTTTTGCGTCTGGCAAGGGGCCACCGACCCCGGCACCGACCTTTAGAGTTTAACATTAAAGGAACATTAAGGCAGAGGCGGATCCAGGATTTCGTATAAGGGGGGGGGGGGGGGGGGGGGGGGGGGGGGGGGGGGGGGGGGGGGGGGGGGGGGGGGGGGG
>CM046871.1:1478658-1519254 GCA_025617745.1 Heliocidaris erythrogramma | reverse complement strand
GGGTTTCAAAGTTTTATCCTACTTTTAGTAATAATAATTAGAAAAAAAAAACGTTATTTTTGTAATGTCCAAACTGAGAGTCGAACCCACATACCTCAGGTTAAATGTCCGAGGGCTAACGCATCTCGCCACAGCAAGACGCTGGGAGCAACCGTCATTATATCGCTTACGGAACAAACCCTATGATTGCGAAATTGATTTAGATCGGAAAGGATCAGGTGCGCATGCTCCAGTGAGGACAGGGACAAAAAGTTCGTGGGGAAAAAAAATAGTCCCCCGTCCTATAGTACACTATTCACACAAGCAAATCTAGATTTGAAATATTATGAAACAGGGAAAATATTCTGGTTTGAATCTCATTCATATAAAGTATTATAACGACTAAATTTTAAAAATATTGTAATCATGAATGGAAAAACGAGAAAAGTCCCATAGAAAAAGTTCAGACTATTTCAAGAAATAAACTATTAATCTTGAAATGCAAATACCAACATCTTTAAAATCATACAATGTATACATGTTTAAAATAAAACATGATATCTTTGGTGGTCATGAAATCCCGATAAAACCTATGCTACTTAAAAAAAAAAAAAAAAAAAAAAATCCCTACACCTGACTGGGCGTGCCGTTCACCTACAGTTTAAGGGACAAGGCCCCGTAGGCTCATCATTCACAGGTCACCATCTCCCAGCCAGGCAGCAACTACACTACACTCAATTAGAGTACCTTTATATAGAAGAGTAGCGACATGGACGTCTGACTTTTCTGGACACAAAATGGTGTTCGAATTCTTTCTATTGAGAACACCCAGGTGCTCATCGGAATTGAATAGAAATGTTACGATAGTGGACACAAAATGGCGTTCAAATCACAGGTTGTCGTTACTCTTCTATTTAAAGGTACTCTACACTCAATGCCATGGCCACCAACAAATGAGATTATCCATTATAGACCGAACATAGCTGATAAAACATATGTAACACACTCACTGTTGCCTTATTATCAACAAAATAAACATATCCTTTCTATATATACACGAAATTACAACAAACAATATTGTGCATCTGATTTATCCTTAACAAGGTGAATAGGAACATCAAAATGAATAGGAACAAAAATTGGGAGATCTTATTTTACAAAGTAAATCCCGGAAATAATGCAGACCTTGTCATTTGTTCTTTATTTATCATAAATACAACAAATTAGAAGTATCTACATCATTCCTGGGTGAAAAAAATATCAAAGAGTTTGACTTTTGTTCCGATGCACCCCAAATTCTAAATTTGATTAAGTCACAATGAGAAAAATTATAAGCGATAAGATGGAGGGAGAAGGAATATCGTTTGTTTTGAATCTGATATACATTATTCAAACAAGCAAATCTGTATATAATTATAGTATAATAAATAGAAAAAAGGGGAATTAAATATTGTTGCTAATCTGTTGTAACTTAAAATAGGTGAATATGAACATCGGGGTGGGTAGAAACCAAAAAGGGGTAACCTTGCTAGTCGTAAGGACCGCTATCCAAGCATGATTATATAAATAGCGGTCCTTTTAAATAGCGAGCAAACAATTGATAAATTACTTGCTATTCATAAGGACCTCCATTCCTAAGGACAGCTATTCACACGCGTGTTAAATGAATAGCGGTTTTCTATGAATAGCGGTCCTTATGAATAGCGAGCGGACCCCACCAAAATTGGGACATCGTTTTGAACCCCCCCCCCCCCAAAAAAAAAAAAAAAAAAAAAAATTATATATATATAAATATATATACTGTATATAAGATAGAAAAGAGGAACAAGAAAGATCTTGAAAACAATCAAGTGGTTCGCCATATGTATCCAACTGTTTATTTTTCCTTAACAAAATTTTCTACCCGTGCCTCGGGTCTCCCTCAGTGTTGTCATTGTCTAAACACTGAGGAAGATGAACGGGTAGAAAATTTTGTTTAAACAGTTGGATGCATATGGCGAACCACTTGATTCTTTTCAAGATCTTTCTTCTTATTATTATCCAACACTTGTAACTTTTTAATATAGATATATATCATAACTAATAATATAGTTCTATATATATATATTTATATATATATATATTACTATTTCCGATCATAGGGGGAATCCTAACAATGCAGTTTATTCCGTCACAATAAAAATTGGGTTACGGGGAATTTTCAACAATAGGCCGAGATAAAAGGATTCCCCCTATGGCCGCAAATAGAGTTACATATATATATATAGAAAGAGTTATATATATAGATATATCTTTTTTCTTTAATTTCTGTACTGACAGGTGGAAAGTTACGTCACATACAAAACTTTCCAATTTTTTCCTATTCACTGTAATTGTTTCTATTCAACCTATTTTACGATACTGCTTTTAAACAAGGCAATCTAGGCAATATTATGGCAATATTAAGAAAATGAGGGAATATTTCCTACTTTGAATATGGCATACACTTCGAAGTTTACAAAATATACACATGTTTGCTGTGAATCTGGGGAGCGTTTCATCAAGCGTTTTGTCAGTGATTTTTACCGACAAATTTGCTCTCAGCCAATCAGATGCAAGGATTTCAGTAGCTTATAACAGTTGTCGGTAAAAACCACTGACAAAACGCTTGATGAAACGCTCCCCTGATGTACCATATTCGAAAAGGCAAATCTAATTTCAAACGTCTTATTTGTAAGTTGTAATGAAATCAGATTTGCATAATTATTTGAAAATGGTACATCAGAGAGAGATAGATAGCAAAAGTAAAAAAAAAAATCATGTTTTGCATCTTATACAGCATCTAAGCAATTAAATATACCGAACATAAAAAAAAAATCATCTTTTACGCTTAAAGTAAAAAGAAAATTCCCAGGAATAATGCAGACACTTTCCATTTTGAATTGATAACAAATAAAAATGTAAATGGTCTTCATCATTCCTTGGTGAGAAATTATCCAAATATTGTTCCTATTCACCCTATTTCACTATACAACATAAAAAAGCACATATAGATTGAATACTATACATGGGGAAAAAAGTAGGGAATAATATATCCAGTTTTGAATCTGATATACGATATTCAAATCAGGAAATCTTATTCCGACAAATATCAGATGATACAGAGTAACAAAGATAAGATAAGGGGGAATCCTCTACTCAATACATAACTGGAAAAAGAGTGCAAGTCCATCAAAACATATTTAAAGAAAAACTTGATAAGTTTAAGAAACCGAATGTTTTCCTTTTAAGGGAACTTTAGTACATGGCCAGACTTTGTTTATAATTATGGAATGATGTTATGTGTTACAATGGCAGTAGTAAAGGATTTAATACGAGCTGGACTTAGGTCCTTCTTCCAATCACAACCTGACATACTTGTTTCGTAGGCAGATATTTTATATATTGCAATGGTTAGAGGAATTAATCTCCTAAACATAGGAGCACAGGCTTGTATTTGTTCAAAGAAAAAAACAACATTTGTAGTTTAAATAAGAGATTTAATGAGGGCAAATACAATGTAACCCTGTATAACTCAACAATCTGAACGGATGCATCTAATAGTGACAGTTTTCAAACAAATAACGTTCTCTAATCTCAGATTCTCTATTTCAGCACACAATTAGTTATTTAGCCAAACTGAATCACCTGGATGGCTATTAATAAACAAACATGTAACTCTATAACCATCCAATCCAATATACAGCACCTCCACTAGTACTTATGTATTCTTTACCCTTTGCTTATCTTCCCCATCAGTTTCTCCCATTCTCCTTCATGAATGAATTCCTTCCATAAATTGCATCCCTATTTTCAGACTCTTATTATGGAGTATGCATCTGCATGTAACTTTAATAATGTGCAATTTACACAAGATATTATGCAATATTTGCGAAACAAAGGCAAAGTCCCTGAAGTATATATAGGGCCTTTCTTCCACACAAGCATTTTGTTCATTTGGAAAGACTACAGTGGGTGTATTTTGAGCCCCTCTACCAAACAATGATCAAGTAAATCTAGAATTGATAAGTCCTAATCATACAGATTAACAAAGACATATATTCTTATAATATAATACACTAAGGATTTCGGGCACTTTTTTGGTTCAAATAGGCTCCTCCCCTGGCCCTTTCGGTCCCCGCCTTTTGGTACCCACGGGTGGGGAAGGGTTCTTAGGGTGGTGGGAGGCACTTCTTGAGGGCTGACGTCCCGTCCATATTTCATAAATTCATTTTTAAAAATTGAATTTCCGCAGGGAGTAGGCCTTATAATTCCACCAACCCATGAAGCGGGTTTGTAGCTTCAGGCCCAGCCAACCCATATACCTTTCCCTGTGAAGGGGAGCTATGCCAAAGAACAGCATGGCCATATATCCGCATGGCTTCAGTGTACAGTACAGTATTATACACACGTGTTAGATCGTTCGCACGTACGTGTACAGGTCATCATACAGGTATAGAGTTACATCATTTGAAGCTTCATGGTCACACACACAGTTTAGTGTGTATGTTTCACGACGTTCGCTACCGGTAATTTGACACTTTATCAGAAAATCTGATAAGAAAATTCCTTCGAAAATATTTCCATAATGATTATGAATACGTATGATATTAATCCCTTCTCCCCTCGCCCAGGGGGTGATGGGATGACAATGGAATGGGGGGAGCTGGAGGGGGGGGGGGGGGGGGGGGGGGGGGGGGGGGGAGGGGGGGGTAGTAGGGGGAAGTCAATCCGTCGGTCCTCCCAAGACCCATATAAGGGGGCCATAATCCTCCTGAAAATAAAATGACAAATTCATTTTTCCTCATTATTGCATCCTTTACAGGGGACGTACCGCTAATTATGGATGTTACTCTTGAGTATTAATAAACCACAGAAACATGGCAAGATCAAATCGCTCCCTCTAGGTCTATGCATGGATATTCTACTCGAACATTATATCCATATCATCAATTTTCATCAAGATTAAAAGGAATTTTCTTCAGAACTCATGCAAGCTTTGGATAAATAAGACATATCCACATGATCAGGGGCGGATCCAGAATTTAGTATAAGGCGGGGAAAACAAGTGCAGGTTTGTCAACTTTTGGAAAAGGCAGACCTGGGGGGGGGGGGGGGGTGGCGAGAATTTTTTTTCGTCAGACCTAGAAAATTCGCTCAGGAGGGGGTGGTTATGGGGGTCCCTCCATAATTCTCTGACAAGCAACAAAAAAAAAGAAGGTTTCAATCAAAAAGGGGCGGGGCACAATCAACAAAAGGGCGGATCGTCTATGGTCAAAATGCATACTTTCCTGTCATTGGGGGGGGGGGTGGGGATGGCATGGGCCAGAAGCACCCCCCCCCCCCCCGGGTCCGCCAATGGACATGTTGTAAATACTTCTTGGTAAATAACTTTACCCGACTTTTTTATTTATTCACTTGATTATTGTAACAAATATACGGTACGGTGATTAATCATAAACACAGCTAGCGCCCGTGGATGTCCACGGGCTGCTTCTGCTAGTATATTATATATATATGTATCTATAAGTCAGAGAGAAAATATTAGTTAGAAAATGTTCAATCTGTTATACAGTATAAACAAGTAAATTTTGATAGGTCAAAATGGGGCAGAGCCGGAGATGAAGTGGAGACGATAGAAAAGAGAAAGAGAAAAAGGAGAAAGAAAAAGGAGAGAGAAAAAGAAGGAGAGAGAAAAAGGAGAGAGAAAAAGAAGGAGAGAGAAAAAGGAGAGAGAAAAAGGAGAGAGAAAGAGAAGGAGAGAGAAAGAGAAGGGGAGAGAAATAGAGAGTTAGGAAAATACATAGTTACAAGATAGTGGAAAGCATGATTACTAGGCCTACATGTTATGATTATCAATAAAGTATAAAATATGTAATTTAAGAGCACTTTAATATGGCGTCGATATAATTCATTAGTTCGTGAAGATGTCATACATTATTGAGAGTATAACAAGTCAGGATTTCATATTCGTAGAGTTTGCTACGAGGATGTCACTAGCTAGTTATGATTCTGCTAACATCCCTGCTGCAATGGAGAGAAGGGTACTTCAGTGAGTGCACTGGAATAGGCTTGATACGTGGCAATACCGAAAACGAGTGGAATAATAAAATAGCAAAGGATAGAGAGATGGTAATATAACCTTCCCTGAAATTTGATGCACATTACTCGAATACTGTAGTCTACTAGATCTTTAAAAAATACAATTCAGAGAGAAAGAGAAGGGGTAGTAAATCTTGTACGTTCTGATCAGTAGTGGATCCAGAAGACAGAGATATATATCTGAATACCATATAGTATTCGGGGACATATCCCCCGTGATTCCTTGTTCTAATTCTTACAGTATTAAAAGTCTAGGTTTCATAATCTTCTACAAAAGGGAGATGGAAGGGGATACAAGGGAAAGGGGCCACTATATCTCGCTTTTAGTATGATGTTCAGTATTTGAATATCCAAGTCGGGATTCGATAGATTACAGAGAGAGAAAGAGAAAGTATAAAGGGTGAGGACGGGCTTGGGGGTATTCTTGCCGAGTGTCTTAGGTTTACTATTCAAACAGGAAAATTTCTGTTTTATTGATCATTTTGTATCATTTGAAATACAAATTGCCAAGTGAGTGGAGAAGAAATTCAGAAATCGTTGATACAAAGATTGTTGATATAGATCTAGTCTTAGTTATCCTAATAGAAAACGAGAGTGGTATTCTGAAGAAAAGATCAGGAATAACAATTAAGAACACAAAGGAATTATGCATGAACGGTACCTACGATATAACCACATAATATAACAGGGATGAGAATCACAGATTTACATCTAAAGCCATATAATGATGGAAGAATTTCCATATGGGCATGATGGGTGTTAACGGAACAGCTAGTTTCTATCTTAATATCCTATTCTATAATTCTTGATATTTTATTTTATCATTTCTGCTATACTTTTGCATGTCTTTGATTCAGTGTTTGGTTGCGTAAAGGCGTAAATTGGTTGGCTAGTTTTAAGCTATTTTAACTTTCACAAGGAATATGGAAATAGTGCTTAGTGTTATCAAGGAAAAGTGATGGTTTCCTTTTTTTACCGTACATGACTTTGATCTGGAAGCAGTACATGTTTTCAAATTTTAATATTACACATATTACACTTACTCTCTTTACCTTTTGTTAAGGAATTTAACTCTCATTGCATTTTTCATAAAATGTTCCTGTATTACAAATCAGTCATTTTCACATTTCCTGATATTCTACGCATGAAGGTATATTTTGTGGACAAGTGTTTTGTACACATCATGTAATAAGCCAGTTCGTAAATGGCGTCTGCTTAAGGGCATACATAAGTTATTTATATTTCTTTTTACTGGATACATCCTCATGTAGGTTATGTAGTCCCATCGAATTCATTATTTATAAAGGAGAAGAAAAAAATATTTATGAAGCACCTCCATCACTTTGGGGATGGTAGTTCTCTAATGCATAAGATATGACCCCTTCATATTGTTTGAAAAAAGGTCATTTGTGACATAGGCTAATTACGAACTGGCTTTATTGGACAACTCCTGCCAAATCTAGCCCTGTTGGAAATAATGCACAAGGCAAAATCAATAAAACTACCATTATGATAGGGATGATTGCAATTCTACATAGCTAAAATTGTCTAAGATGACAACTTCTTGTAACTATCGAACGTACTTACTGAGAAGGTATCAAACCAAGTATTAGTCAGTTCTTGGTTTACTAGCCAACAGGTCATGCCTTGAAGGTATAACATACTTCCATATTCTTAACACAGGTAGAGATAAACAGATCTGGTGAGTAGGAACATATTGTCACAAGGTAGACATTGAAATACCTGCATACTTACCATCCTTGTGTGTATGCGCGTCCCACGGTGAGTCCTGATCTGTGAAATGAAGAGGCAAAAAGAATTAGTTTATTCGGCGTCAAAATAAAATATGATGGGGAGTATAAGAGCAAGAGACAATGACATCGCTAAATGTAGTAATACAATTCAAATTAAATCATTTCAGATTTAGAATATGAATTTACGGTAATGCATTACTAAATGGGAAGAGTTCCAATGTGTAAAATTGCAATCAGATAGCATGGTTAGTTTAACGCCTTGCAGCCCTATATATATATATCATTCTTTCATGATTCATTTTCACTTAGAGGAAACATGCAAATGTGCAAGTGTTGTCTATACCCGAACAACTGGGTTAGGTATAAAAAATTTCAAATTGGAAAAGGCCGATTGTTCATATCACTATGCAATATTCAAAGATGCTTAATTTAGGGCCTACTCATTCATTGCACACAATTATACGAAATTCATCATCAGAAATCAAATACGATTATATGGAGTATCGCAATGAACAGTACTCGTGCATATTGCACAATGTTTACCTTCTTGGAAATGTTTGACAGGCGGTCAAAGAAAGGGAATGACCTCCGGCGTCTGGCTCCACTGACCACACCCAGTCTTTCTTGACCACGATAATGCAGCGGGCCTGGATTGAGTGACCATGCAATACCCGCCTCGGCTTCCTCCCCACTACTCCTGTAGCAAGGCGTTTACGTTCCGAGAGCATCAGCAGTGTTCGACCAAGTATCCCCCCTCGGTCTCCCCCCTGCTGCTTCTGCAGATTAGTCTGTAATTAGAACATGAATAATTATTTACATTGTATCAACTTGGAAAAAATGCTGCACTAAAAATGACTTTTATAAGTTCAAACAGGACTTTAAAAAGTATAAGAGCAGCTCGTATAAGTCTAGTATAAAGCCTTTTGATTATAAAAGATATGATTTTAATAATTCTAATAGAACTATGATGCATATTTTTCAGACTAATAGTCATACCAATTTTTAAAATAATTATGTGCAACACTAGATAAGAATTTATCTAATTAAGCAGTAACTCGTCAGTCGGTATTAGTGTAAAATTAGACAAGCATTGTGAAAAATTATATTTAGGTCAACAGCTAAATTTCAATGTCAATTATCCCCAGCAATATAATTTTGATCACCACGCACAAAGTACAAACATAAGGTCAGTATTTGCAGAATTACAATATCTTTAAAAGCGTCAGTAACAGATCCAGGATTCCCTGGCTCGGTTGTAAGAGTCTGAATAGTTTCTGACCCAAATATGGGTCAGGGTTCTATTTTTCTTTTAATAATTTATTCATTTATTTTTTTGTTTTGAGTTTGACCGAGTTTGCTGGGTGGGAGAAACATGCAAGAATGTATTATCGATTGGTTAATTTACTCACTCCAGGCTACGATCACACACCGCCTCGCCTCGCGGCGACCCGGGCCGACCTCCGCAGGTTCTGGTTTACCCGGTTGGCTGCACGACGCTGTTCTCTAGCTGCCTCGAGCTGAGCGGCGGCTGCAGCAGCGATCTCTCGCGCCACTAGACGGGGTGACCTCCGTCTCGGGTGAAGTCGCTCACGCTCCTCCTCCCGTCTCCGCCTCTCCTCCTGCTGCCGACGGTAAGCAGGGACGACCTCCGCACGACCGTGCTCGCGGTGCAACTTGTTGACTGTAATAAAATAAAAAAATAATTTGATTATTCATGTTTGATACATTGCCATCACATGTACCTGTTTGACTGGTGAATGAGTAAACGGGGCTTATTCAGGATGGTCAGAAATGGAGAAGGGTTCCCGGTGATTTATTTGTCTGTGATATGATTTCGGGAAGCCCATCAGCCCTCCTCACACACCCTTAGCTTAAAAAAAGAAAGGGATTTAACCACACAAAAAAAATTGTCGATCCGTCGATCCCTCGCCCCCCCCCCCCCTCCCCCATAGCTAAAAATATGAAATCCCCTCCCCGGAATATCAGTTTGTAGACATGTTTTTTTCCTCAAAAGGGGGAGGGGGGGAGGGTGGGGAGGGTGGTGACCCCCCCCCCCCCCCCACACACACTCTCCGGAACCCTGAATCGACATTAGTGTAGAGATAAGTCGTATATCAGGTAGGCTTACGCTTCATAATTATTTCCAGTAATAAATACCAAATTATACCAAATTAGAACTGAATCTTGGACTTTGCCCATGGGCCATGTTGATTTGAAGTGAATAGAATGTGGCCTAGAATTTCTATTTTACACACGAGAAAGAAATCTATGCATGGTTAGGATATAATTATGTTCGGGAAAGTATAATCTTATGGCGCATTCATGTACGTACCGTGTTGCGTGCAGTAGAGTTCATCGCCGGCGTCTCCTTCGAGCGTATGAAGGCCGCGCCGGGTACAGCGTCTGCGATGTCTTGGGTGTTCAACCTGCGCACAGCATCGAACTCCCGCTGGCTGGCTGTAAACAAAGATCGATCATAATTATGACGAGTTAGCTGTACAGGATCACAGAAAGCGGAAAGGTTTTTATTTATGTACATTCTGACATTTCATTAATAGTAAAAACGTGAATTCGTCAACACTAAATACAGCTAGGTGAAATATTCCATTTGCAAGGAAACAACCTCGATGCGGGTTTTTAAAAGTATATTGCCCTTCACCCATGTCATCAGTGGCGTATCTAGCTATTTTGGCGCCCGGGGCAAACTATCAAATATGCGCCCCTCCCATGCCCAAACTCAGATTAATGAGCGCTTTTAATTTAGAAATGATGGCACTACGTGAAAATGAGTTTTGATGCACATAAACCGGGGTTGTTGGCCAAGATTTGATGAATTATTGAATAAGCGTGGGAGCAACGTGACCGAGCGGCAGATTTTTTTTCTTTCACCCTTCAAATTGAAATACAGAGACCTAGCAATAGATTTTTAATTTTTTTTTTTTTTTTTTTGGGGGGGGGGGGTGAAAGTTTGAACATTTCTATTTTGGGGGCGCAAAATTAGTGAAAACCCTGAAGAAATATATTTGAAGAATTTAGCAAGGCAATTGCAAGGAAAATTTATATTTTAATTCGAATGTTACTTTGAAAGTACTTTTTATGCACATATATCCCATGGGGGAGGGGGGGGGGGCAAAGAAACTAGAGTCAATGAATGATTAGCACTTAAAAAACGCCATTGGGGCGTGAAACAGCGAGATCCTGAACATGATTATGCTAGGGTGCAAAGCGTCCGAGTCTTACACAATTTTCGCATTTCAAACTCTACAAACACAATTTCTTCCACTCCATGACTGGGGCGCAAATAAAAAGATTTTTAAAAATGGTCTTCGAAAGTTATTTTTTATTATTATTTGTTTACCTTATTTCTTTTTTCTTTTTTTATTTATTCACTTTTATTTTTATTTTATTATTCATTTTTTTCCCTTTTTCTTTCTCTTGAGTTTTTGCGCCCCCTTCAGTGCCGCCCGGGACACGTGCCCCAAGTGCCAATGCGGCGTTCACTTTTATTTTATAACACAAAGGTAAGTGAGTTAAGTGGTGATCTTTGTGGCGTCATATGTCCCCATTTGTCATCCATTTAATAGAAAAAATAGAAAATAAAAATGCCGTTTTTTGCTGGTTTATGTGAACGAGCCTGAAAACTGCACAAGCCAGTGGCATTTACGGGTCCACAATAGCTGTACGAGCTCCTTGGCTTATCACCCTTGTACTGGCCTACGGAGCTGTACATGGGATCCATATACTGTGTGTGGAGGCAGACATTGTAGAAAATAGTTATTTGTGGCGCCTACTCAATGATGTTCCTTCTGGTGCCGTCAGCACTATGAACATGGCGAACAAAGAAGCGGACAAAATATACAGCTCCTCATTGTACCCTCCACAATTGCTCTGGTAGATAAAAGAACATCCCTCCATTACTATTATATAAAATATGTAGGACAGGTGTCACATGCATATTCGCCTGTTCTACTTATTTCACATAATAGCAATGAAGGGATGTTCTTTTATCTACCAGAACAATTGTGGAGGGTACAATGAGCAGTATATTTAAATCTGCCGTTTGCCAGATGAAAAAAAATGGAGTAAATGAAGATGCGATGTCCAAATGTGGGTGGTCCTGGGTTGTGAATTTGTGACTTGGTAGAAAAGAACGTGTTCTCTAGATGAAAACTTCCAAGTGAAAAGCTGAAAAACCACGTGCTCAGTAAATATGTCATTGGAAGGTTTGTACCCAGGCAACAAAAACAAGTTCTATTATAAGGGAGTGAAGCAATGGGAAATGTGTAGAGTGCCTTGCCTGGTGTAGTGGAGAACAGATGAATGCTGAGTGCAGGAGTTGAATAAGAATGTCTTTGGTATTGTCCAGTAAGGAGTGAGCAATTGAATGGACTTTTAATAACCAGCTGATCCAAATAAACAAACTACGATCAAGTTTTGATCAGTCCAAATACACAAATGAGTAATTGTGCTACAATATCAAAAAAAAAAATAGATCTAAATATCACCATTTCTCAAATACTGTGAGCCATGCAAACCACCTTCGGAGTTTGCTAAAGGGGTTACCTTCCAGGATCAACTAAGATTGTAAAAATTGAATTAAAAAGAAAAAAATGGTAGGTGTGATATTTTTACCTTGCACGTGTATATAGGACTACCCATGCAAGGTAAGATTTGTGTCGTCCGATATATACAAGTTACACATGCCAGGTAAATCACACCTGCCGATTTTTTTTTATTCATTCAATTTTTACAATCTTAGTCCTGGAAGGTAACCCCTTTAGCAAACACCGAGGGTGGTTTGCATGGCTCACGTTATGTGAGAAATGCTGATATTTAAATCTATTTTTTTTGTATCTGCCTCCACACACAGTATATTGATCCCATGTACAGCTCCGTAGGCCAGTACCAGATTGATAAGGCAAGGGACTCGTACAGCTAGGCCCACATGGTGAGTTCGAATGATTTCCCCCTTTTTCTTACAAATGTCCTCAAAATGTTCATAAAAGTCCATATTACTTCTTGTTGTTTTAACTTGGGGAAAGGAATGTGATTCAAATATTCATTCTTCCGTTGTAGGTATGCAAGAGATGAAAGACGGTTATATATAAAGTGACTTCCAAAAGGCTTTAGAATTTCCATGTTGTAAACTGCTTAGGTGGTTAAATGGGGGGAAAGTCAGGCTCAAAATGTGTACAGTTTACCGGGTGTTTACATACTTGTATCAATCAGACATGTCAGATACGATTACTTAAAGGACCAACATTTAAAGTCACTATTTTCGAACCTGGGTCCGATCAGATTCAATTTGTAGGCTAAGACAGAGCTGACAGCGGACATTACCGCCAGATCAACTCACATCTCACAATAGCTTCTTGGCTGGATTTGGCCTTTTTTACAGTGCTTTTCATTCAAAATTCAGTATTTTTAGTTTTGTGCCAAAAGCGTTAGCTTTTTTATATAGAGAGCCTTCCAGGCTAAATAAATTATAAAAGTACTTGTTCACTTACCGTTTGTGTTGCCAGCACTCGAATGCATACAAGGCTGGGGGTGCCTTCCGCTTGCACCGGGAACCCTCGCGGGTGTACTCGGCGCAGTTCAGTCTGGTTAGCCATCATTCAACAGGTGAAGTTAGAACTAACCGAAGCAACGAAGAAAGTCCACGAAACGAAGCAAAGCTAAGTAACCTCCAAAACGACGTGTCTAAGACAATGTCTAGCAGAGTGAGTGGAAAGATTGACAGTTTGCAATCTTGCACGTAACTTCGCCCCGATATCCTCGAGAGGTTTCGGTGAATGGCCAATTAAAAACGCATCACGTGGTTCGAGCAGACGAACCAATCAAATTCGATCTTTTTCAGAGCGTACACCTAAATTCCTTTAGACGTTTAAGTCATGAACGCATTTGGGCAATACAAACAATGTGTTCGAGATTCCTGGCTTTGTTATGTTAAATTCTCGTACCTTTCAAATCGGTTTAAAGTAGTTTGAACGAGGTCTGCTGGGAAGCCATATACATTGTACATGGTACAATAAGAATGCTGATCAATTCACTATTTCTTATTATTGGATGCTTCAGCTCTGCTGACATAATGCCGAGATATAGTTCATTCATTCCCCCTGAAAATTATTCCTGAGTTTGTTTTTGAAATATCTGTTTTGAATTTTTAATGAGTATAAAGATAAGGCACACCACTTTCTCTTTTTACACGACAAAATTTAAATCGCATTAATATATTAAGTGGCTTATCTATAGGATTGTGGTGCCCAGGGTAAACAATACAATTGCGCCTCCTCACCTAAACTCATGAGCTTAAAAGTGCAAACCATAATTTATTTTCACATATTTCTTCCTATAAATAAAAAATTACAGGACTATGTGAAAAAAGGGGAGATTTCTTATGCTCTTAAACAATATTGGTAACCGAAGTTTGATTAAAAGCAAGTGATCGAGCAAAGCGATCGAGCGATAGAAATCTTTGCATTTTCACCTCTCGAAAACGCAAATTTTTCATGCATTTCACATTTGAACAAAGTCGCAAGAGAGCACAGCAACCGAGCGTCAGAGTTTCTTTCAAATATTGAAAACTGGAAAATGCTATTCCATTAATTTCTACTTCGATTCGGAGCTTACTAAAATCAACCCCAAAAAGGAAACACATTCGAGAAATTTAGCAAGGTAAACGAAAGTTGGGATTTTTTTTTTCAAACTTTGAAAATGGTACCTCATGCACTCTATTCTATATTTGGGCACAGTATTTTACAGACCCTGGTGAAACTTACGGTATATGCTCTCGAGAAAAAAAGGGAGTTAGAAAACTTCCAATTTTGAACCCTCAAAAAAAAAAAAATTGTAGACCTATGTGTTATTGCCCCCCCCCCTTTTAATTTTATTCATGGGATTGATTGTCCCCTCTTTACAGGTTATTTGCAACCAATTCGGAAGCAAGTAATCGCACCTGGAATAACATTCAATTCTGTATTTGTGGGCAGTCTATTGTCAAGTTTGTGATGCCTGTAAAATTGATATTAATGTCGTGCTCTGGTGCAATACAAAGAGGGACAGACGAGTCATCTGGATATTTGGACAAATGGCCTGAAAGCCGTTTTTTAAGAGTAACCATACGTTAATTCTCGACCCTTCGCCACAAAGTTCTCCTCTCTGTGGTTGGAACAAAGTGTCATGAACAAAGTGTCATTTGGAAATGTCCGTGGAATGTTTGTATCGCTTTAGAAATGTATGTGTCTATCTTATTAGGCATTTGACACCGATTAGCCGCGTAGATATCAAAGGGGTGGGTGTCACATGAGGGCCGGCCACTTTTTTTCGATAAAGATAACGAGATCTTTCATTAAAGGTACACCCGAGAGCTGCCGTACTATTAACAGACATGCACATGCTCACGCGTACTCACCAGTCTTTTCTATAATTCCTGCAAAATAACTTCTCAATTCAACCTTCCTAATCCTCTTACCTGAACTCCTTATACGTACATGACACAAAACATTAAACACGCTTTTATACCATCAAATATTAATGGGATAGCCTTGCCCAACGGACTAGGAGCCGCTTGTTTAATTCGATATCGACGCGACTGCGAAATGCGCATTCGAAATCGTTCTGTACATACACTATGAACATGGCGAACAAAGAAACGCACAAAATATACAGCTCCTCATTGTACCTTCCACACTTGCTGTAGGAGACAAAAGAACATCACTTCATTGCTATTTAGCATTCGTTCATATGCCAAATGGTTTTAGCCATCCCATCAATTTCTGATTTGTATACACAGTGTCACACTCTCATACATATCCATGAGGGAGAACGGGGATGATTTGCTTAATCATTGTTTGGACTCTAAATTAGACCGCGAGTCAAAATGGGTTAGGAAAAAGTCCACTATTGTGAAAAGTGACGAAGTTTATTCATTTTTTAAGGTAGTACAACCAAATCTGAAAGGAAAAAAAAAAGCAAAACAGATTTTAACTCACGAAGTCGCTACCATTTGGCATACACACGTTAAAGATCACATTACAAGAAAATCACAAATATGGCAATTAATGTATCACTAGAAACTGGGAAGCTTACAGATGGCAATCGTATAAGTTTTATGTCAACTGCGTATCTGATGATTATAAAAACATAAATAAAAGCTCTTCTAAGCATCTGGAATATCCGAGGATTCGCCAGAAATATAGCGATGTTTTGATGTCGTCACACTAGGGATCGATCCTGCATAAGCGGACGATGTCCTATAATGAATGAACGAAATTGCAATGTAATTATTTATCAAATTATAGTTTGGTACATTTAAACATGACCTTATTTCACACCATTCTAAAAGGGAAAGTGAAACTGATTTTGATAACTAAAACCGTTTGATTGTAAATACACAGGAGAAGGGTCAATGATCAATGAAATAAACCCCATTTTCAAATTGAAAAGCCCTCCGAATAATAGCACGGATGGTATTTGTTCCCTCTTGAAACGCCGAACATGCCCCGGTGCAAGCAGCTGAAAATACAATGGCGTCTTATTTTGTTTACAAGTGACCGATTCCTTTATTTTTTTAACGCTGCATTTTTCATCAAAATAATACCATACACGAAGTTAAGAGTGAGACAACGGACTAACATTAAGACTGACGCTAGTCAAGTAAGAGAAATAAGTGAAGAGGACATGACAAAACAGGCACTGAAAAATGTGCAAGATGTTATGGGACATCGTCTGCTTAGACAGGACTAGCCCCTGGTGTGTCGTCACACATCTCAGCAGCGTTCGAGGAGCTCTTCAGCTGCTATTATCGGGGGCTGTATTTTACCGTTTTATAATTGATAATAATCATTACTTCAAATGTTTCCAAGTGTTGAATTTGGATAACCTTGTTTAATGTATGCCATCTATGCAATAAAAAGTATTAAACCAATATTTACTTTGATGGAATTTTCTTGTAATGTGATTTTTAAAGAGTTGGTAGTTCAAGGGAGATTTTTAGATCTTCTGTCAATGGAAAGTAACTGTATGGTTTGGGAGAGCATCATGTACAACTTGCCAGTAAAGGTTCTGAAATTTCTTGTAAATGCAGTCAGCGACACGGTTAATACATGAGCAAATTTACTGAGATGGGGCAGATCCACAACAAACAAATGCAGGCACTGTGTTGAGACACTTAATCATGTACTCAATTGTTGTTCAGTATTTCTATCTCAAGGAGGCAAATAAAAGACTTTTCTATAATTCCTGCAAAATAACTTCTCAATTCAACCTTCCTAATCCTCGTACCTGAACTTCTTATACGTACATGACACAACACAATAAACACGCTTTAATACCATCAAATATTAATGGGATAGCCTTGCCCAATGACTAGAAAAGAACGGGAGCAGAAGCTGAGAGGAATGTGTGCACTTATGAATTTTGTTCCAGATGTTCTCAATTTGATATAAAATGATAAAAACTATAATCAACTTAAATACAAATTATGTACATTTACTTGTATATACGACAAAATATTTCTATGTCTTTGAGTGAAATAAGGGCGTATATGCGAATAGAGTACACACACACACATATGTATATATATATATATGTTAACTAACTTGTTTCGTCTGGCTCTAAACAAAAACGATCGCTCGCCTACAATTTCTAGTTTCAAACTGTGCAAAATTATGCTGAACATGTCATCGCGCACTGCATAATCATGTTATAATGAATTACATTGACCATGTCAAAAGAAAACTGATATGTCTATCTCATATAGCACTCCCCTCTGACCAGGATTTTACCATTCTGTATATTTTCTTTATTCATTAATGTTTCATAAGTAATGTCATCTATAATCTGTTCATACATACATTAAAAAATTATATATATATAACATTTTTCAGAGTGTTTGTGTATTACAAAATATCATACAGAATTACATTATACACAAAATAACAAAATATTTTGGGTTTGCCGGTATAATATTTATATTTGTTTAGAAACGAATGAACTTCTGTAGCTAGTACACCCATGTCGACCTTCGAAGGTTCCTCAAAAATGTCAATGATTATGTGAACGAAGCTATCGTCTATAAAATGATCTTCTGCCTCTTCAATATCCACCTACCGTGCCTGTTACATAACTGGCACAGATGGTAGCTGTTTTAGCACCGCCAGCTGGAAGGGAACTGAGGTACAATGTTGTACCCGAACATATACGTCACACTAACGCGCTACAATCTTTTACTGGGCCCCGGTATGATTAAAATTGCTAAAAAAAAAACCCTCTTTCATTTATCACAGTAAATATGTTAAAAACAAAAAACGATCAGATCCCAATCTTTAACCCGTCTTTTCAATGTAAACTCTAAAAACTCTAATAGAACAAAACAGTATTATATTTCCGGTATTGATCAGATTTACAGCTACGCAAATTTACCGAGATAAGTGATAACTGAAAATTTGTATCAAAAACTTTGAACGACTGAAAATATTGTCAATTGAAGAATCATGTCAAACTAAAAAAATGAAACCAAAGCATCTCACGACCAAAATATCTGAAGAAGTCTACAGTATCTATGACATAATTAAACTTGAATCCCCTGGTAACGCTTTACCACCCTCAACTAATCAGTCATTATGTTTAAAATGCTGCCAAATACTTTCTTATCCATTCTGACTCCAATGAAATTGCTGTGCTAAGACAGACGTCGGTCATATCAAAGAGCTTGTCAGATCGAACTTCTGTGACTTGTGGTATACCTCCGCCAAGCATTTTGATGATTATGAATGCTGCAAAAAAAACCCCTCTTATCCTCACTAATCTGACTCGGGTTTCCGTGCTATGACGAAATCCCGTCAGACCCTGCAAGATGTAGTGTCGTTTACTGCACTTTGCTTATCCTCCATGTTGTCACATCAGCCTGAAAATAACAAAAATAGGTGTGCATTTTGTAGCAAATGGATTGAATTCTAAAATCCGCAAGGGCACAATAAGGAACAGATCAGATCATTGATTGCATTTAAACCGTATGATCTTTAATGAGGTTCGCATCACTAAAGAACCGACTGTTATGAATGTTCATTTGAAAATGTTTTTCTTTTTGGTGTTATTGCAAATCTGGGTCTGAAGCAAAGACTAGGCTTGACCCTTTGAGTGCCATTTGAGTGCACTCTACTGAATAGGTCTTTTGTGTAAATTTGTGTGTGCATGCCTGACATATACACTGGGCACTATACATGTGGCTTTGTGCATTGGAGGCAGGCAAGATGGAGGCTCCAAATAAGAGATTATTGGTTGCATTTGTGGAGTAGAATCATCTAGAATCTATCACATCCTGTGATGTTTTCTACTTTAAGATATCAGATAAGGAGGCAAAGAGGTTAGTTGTTCCTTTGATCTTATTAATTTTTTATATCATGATAGGAAACATTGTTTATTTATGTCAGAAAAATCCTTCCAGATAATGAAGAATCTGTATATCATTTGTATGTATACATGTACCATACAGTTAAAGGGT
This sequence comes from Heliocidaris erythrogramma, assembly GCA_025617745.1. Taxonomy (NCBI): domain Eukaryota; kingdom Metazoa; phylum Echinodermata; class Echinoidea; order Camarodonta; family Echinometridae; genus Heliocidaris; species Heliocidaris erythrogramma. The sequence continues at coordinate 1,499,898 of CM046871.1, read as the reverse complement.
ATGTTAGTGCATTAGGGTTTCCTATTCATAGTACAATGTTACAAATGCAAAATGATGAAATGTTTAATTTGAGGACTTGATAATTTATACTGAAATTGGTAGATTAGGTTATCAGGCCAAGGTGCTTGGAGGAGAATCCTTCGAGAGATATATTCATATATACATTGTTCAACAATGATTGATCTATATTAAGGTTCACATGTGAATCATATTTGATTATTGCATATTCATATACATTTTATTTCACTCATGATTGCATTAATGTGATTACATGTAATTTATCTTGCATTGGTTGTTAGGATTTAATCTGTCATTATCAAGTGCATAAATAAGTATTTCTTATTTAAGGCATTTAAAAATCTATTTGAACCTGTTTAGTGGTTACAATTTGGAATCAGAAATTATGCTTAGTCTTTGGTTTGGATTTGCAAGTAACAGAATATTTAGGCCTTTAATCATGTTAATCTTAACGTTTCTTAATCGATGTTTACTGTCGACAAATAACTTAAGTAATTGCTTTTTATCATATTTGTTTGCAGTTTTCACGGAATGTACAAGAACTATGGATGATCTGAATGATAACGGAATGTTTGCAAAGAAATCAAGAAATTCAAATCAAGAAATAAATACGACATTCCTGTAAAAACCTTTGTCTGTCATTCATTTGCGTCGGACCACAACTGCAACTACACCGACTTTCACACCGATAAGCATGATATAACCTGAATTAAAGCCAACACAAATCCAACCTTCCTCTATTCGTTTGTAAAATATTAATTGAATTCTTTAATTAAATCATGACACTTTGCTTCCCAAAATTTTCAGCCCACTAAAGGCAAAATTTCTACATCGATTCTGAATGTGAAACCGGGTTTAATTTTATCATTTTCTTTATCTTTCTTTGTTTTAAGTAATTTTAAAACTTTCCTAACTTGATGCTGTGATAGATTTACTATCTGTCTTGGACACCACCATTTACATTTTTATTATTAATTTACTCGCATTATATTCACTATTAAATTATCTCAGATTCGTATTAATTTATGCTTAGTTTTGAGACATTTTCTTAAGATGTCAAACCCGGCCAGCACATCTGGTATTATGAAGAAGTGTTCCCATTTTCCTCAATATTCACTCCAATCTCTCAACGATATTAAGTTATGTTCCGATAAAAATATGTCAAAATATTACATGGGAGTTACAATGCTTTGGCCTGGATTATTCAGTGAACACTACGAAGCGGTGTTTTAGTAATACAGGTATAATATTTCTGCAAATATATAGCTTCCCCAACCTTCAGAAATGGACAAATTTTAATCTTGTTCAGTAAAATATAATAGATTTGCACAATCTATTTATATCTTTCACTGATTGACATAAAATAATATCTTCTGAATTTATGAACACGTATATCCTGCTGTAAGTCCACAAACTTACATCTTTCAATGCAGAGTTTTCTGCAGCCTACCTTCTCCAACCTTTACAACCTTTTACAATGAATTCAATGATTTCCGACTTTGTTCGGTAAAATTGCACTTGCACTAAATCACAAATATCCCTTTCGTAAAGATTTCCCAGTCCAATTGGGGTTTATATTCTATTGGTTTTTTTTTATATTTCAACGTATCCTGACGCATGCATTCATGTGCTCATTAAATGTTTTCTCTCCAATAGGTCATTGGATATTCCAATGTTGAATTGCAGTAGCGTTACAAAATCCTTTTCCACAAATTTCAAAGCTTCTATAAATTTCTGATCACCACTCCTGACTAACAGTTTTCTCAATTCTTTTAGTGTACGTAATGAGCCCGTCGTTCCAGTCGGTATCTTGCCATTCACAAGGCCTGGAGCTCTCGCCACATAGAGCTTAAATGAATCATTTTATATCCCAGTGATTTCTGTGAAATTTTCTTTCCAAAGAAGAAAGTCACCATGGTCACCATGGTCACAACAAACTCAATCAATACACAGGTTTATTGCCACACCCTGTATACTTTCAGTTTTCTCAATACCTTTATCGTTAGTGTACCTGCGTACACCTCGCCATTCCAGGCGGTACTCGAGCCATTCACAAGGCTTCTAGCTCTCTCCACCATAGAGCCTAACTGAATCCTCTTATTTTCGGAACAAAATCCGAAGATTCTTTCAATTTTCTTCCCCTAAACAAAGCTCCACTACAGCAAGAGCTGCATTATAAGACCACACAGTCTCGCATTAACATACTGAATCATGTACGTGGATTCCCTTGTCACCAATTTACTATTCCAAGGCTAATTAATGCAATATGCATTAAAAACAACCCTTCCTACAAGTATATTCCCTTTAAACGTTTGCCAGTCGATAAACTAATGTGAAAACAATATTAATATATCCCAATGATTTATTTCGTCGATTACGAAGTTGGATCTGATTTTCCACTTATTCTACACTTTCAAGTGGATTCCTTAGTCACCAACTTACTATTCCACTGCAACAGTAATAAGCTATGCATTAAAACTGTTCTTCCTGTACCATTAGAAACTTGCCAACTGTATTGTGAAAACAGTATCATCAAATCATGCGATTTATTTCGATTACGACGTTGGATATCATTTTCAGAAAAAGGCAACATTGTAGTTTACAAAATCATAATTTTCCACTTATTCTACACTTTCAAGTCTTGTAACTGGATTCCCTAGTCCTCATTTACTATTCCACTGCTAATTTCAATAAGCCATGTATTAAAACTTCTTCCTTCACCATTAAAAACTTGCCAATCGATAAACTGTATTGTGAAAACAGTATTATCAAATCATGCCAATGTTTTATCTCGTCGATTACGATGTTGGATCTCATTTTCAGACAAGAGCCCCAGGGGGCACGACGCTCACCTGAGGTGGATCAATTCACATCTGGTGCATGTTCTCTCTAGCACCACCAGGAGATATGTTAGAAGTTTGAGATGATGTTAGAAGTTAACATAATTCCCCCCCCCCCCCCCTCCCCACCCCATGGTCTACAATGTCATGTATTATAACTTTCATTTTTCGTCTATAGAGGTATCTCCATACACAATACAAGTCTGAGCTATTCCTGGTTCTGGAGAAGAAGATGTTTGAAATTTACATAGCTTTTACAATTGGGGGCCTTTCCCCTGGGCCCCCTTGGGGGGGGGGGGGCACATGTATCATTTTAGCAATTTTGGGTCCCCTACCCCTAAGGATGATTCCTACCAAGTTTGGTTGAATTCCGATCATGTGTTTTGGAGAAGAAGATCAGAATGTACATTTTGCCTGGCAGAAGGAGAAGATGAAAATGTAAAAAGTTAACGGACGACGCACGACGGACGACGGACAAATTTCCATCGCAATAGCTCACTCGAGCCTTAGGCTCAGGTGAGCTAAAAAGACAACTTTGTATTATACAAATCATAATTTTCCACTTATTTTACACTTTCAATTCTTGTAAGTGGATTCCCCGTCACCAATTTACCATTTCGATGCTCATTAAAGCAATTCTTCCTATGCCAATCGATAAACTGTTATGTGAAAAACAGTTTCATCCAACCATGCCAATGATTTATTTCGTCCAATACAACTTCTGGTATAATTTTTAGGAAAAACCTACTTTGTATTACACAAATTCATAATTTTTTCGTTTATGTTCAACATTCATAGTCATAGAATGCCTTTTGTACAATTTTATATCATTTATTTTCCACATTCATAGAATGCCTTTTGTACAATTTTATATTCAAATCACTGCATAGATCTTAGACTTTCCTATTCCCTCAAAAATATCAGTGATAAATATCTTTCAACCTTCCGACTGCACCGAAGATTAAATCTTACGAGGATACAGCATGCATCTACGCAATACTATCACAGACCTAATTTAATTTCTCAGACATGCACTTTGAAATTAATATAGTATAAACATTAAAAACGTTTCACTTAGCTCAGATTACAGCTATCACCACATGCCTCTCTTGGTGCGGCGTTCAGATTTTCGTGTTAAATCAGGTTCAGCGGGCGGCTCCGTGCTGTCGCGATGAAAGAGCAAGCTAGAATGGCTCCTCAAACATCTTCTACCACACCCTAATACTCGTGCCCGCACCACCTGCGGAAAACATTCTTGCATAATCACTTCTTACTCTTGGACAACAACCCTTACCAAGCATACGCATGCATACATTAAGCCCGGCGCACACTATACATCCGACTGCGACCCGATTTTCGAACAAACTGCAGTTTGCATTAAATGTGAAAGTTTAAAAAAGTGAAATTATCTTATTTGAAGTTCGGAATAATGATACAAATACTAATATCGAAATTGTGGTTAACTGGAATTCTTCTGTTTAGAGTAAAGGCCAAATCGGCTTCAAATCTTAGTCGATCGCAAGATTGGTATGACGTCACTACGATTTGGAATTGAATTCGCTTTTATTCCTACACGGGCATGACGGGGTCGCAGTAGCCCGGAATCTCGATTTTAGTATTCATACTACTATTTGGAACTTTGATCACGAAGATTTTTACATGTTTGAAGGTTCATATCAAATGTTATAACAACTTTTCCCAAAATCGCATCGTAGTCAGATCGTGCAGCGTGCGCCGGGCTTTAACGAGACAAACAACATTTACCTGCTATACAAACGTAACGCAGGCAAATAATATATAGTACGGTATACCTTCAAAATCTCGTTATCTTTATCGGACAAATGTGACCGGCACTGAAGTAAATAGACTGCGGATACTTGCTTCAGACTTGATTGCAAAGAACCTGAAAAAATGGGACGGTCAACCCCATTAATAAAATTTAAGGAAAAGGGGGCAATAACAAATACAACCCCCACCCCCCAATAAAACAACAAGCAACAAGCAAACGAACGAAGGAATAAAAAGGATGAATCAGAATAATAAAACAAAATCGGTGAGATGACCTCCACTTATCACCATTATTATAATACCTCCTCTCTATCACCGAATTCAAGCTTATCACCTCTTTCTACTTTTCCTCTCTTCCTTCCTTTCTTTCATATTCTTTTTAATTTGCCCTTTATATTGTCCCATCTTCCTTTTTTGGCTTCTGTCATTTCTCACTGTCTCTGTCTCTCTCCCCCTCTCTCTCTCTCCACTCTCTATGGATCTCTGATGATGAGAGGGGGTAGGTTGTCTCCTAAATTCCTTTTCATTTTTGTTTGTTGTTTAGGTACCCTTTTCAGTTTTTCCGAAATATAATAAACAATTCTCTGAATGATGAACCCTTTCTCATTTTCAGAAATACGAACCCTATTTCACATTCGGAATTAAGAAAGTAGAGGAAGAGAAAGCAGACGTGTAAATTATAATCATTGGAGAGAATAGAAAGTCAAGAGGGGAGAGAGAGAGAGAGAGAAGGGGGGGGGCAATTAACATATCTATTGTTAAATATAATGGTCAGTGCCCCCACCCCGGATGAACTAGCTACAACTATACGCACGGAATTGAACGCTGCTTTGGAAAGTGACGAGACAATTGACAAACTGGTGAGTGCTATAAGAAAAACCATGATTACTGAAATTACCCCCATCATATTCAAAAGTGTTGCTGAAACACTAAACGCTACTTTCGAATTTGAACTTCATGAGCGAGATGTCCGCATTGCCGCTCTTGATAATGAACTCAAATCTATCCGCCTTCAAAATGAAGAAGCGGAACAATATTCACGTAGGAACTGCCTAATATTTCAAGGAGTGACAGAAGCTGATAATGAAAATACTGATGAAACAATTGTTAAACTATGCAAGGAGAAAATGCAAATTGAAATTGAATACTAGACATTTAATTCGTCACTGAGACGAATTAGGTGATCTGTCTTTTGATCTTAATATTTTTGACGAAGACGAATGACAAAATGATAATGTGAAGGATGAGGTTGATATCACGATGAGATTAATTATAATGAATCTATTCACGATTTTTATGATTTCAGCCTTTTCCTAGCATTTTCAATTCGTAGGCTCTACTACCTACCTTAGTGAAATAGCGCCCCCTTTGTTTCAATGGGGCATAAAGTGTGTTAAATGAATTTTGGATGATTGGTGGATATCATGACAGTGATGATGATAATGATGATAATCATCATCATCATTATTATGAATATCATCATGACAGTAATGATAATGATGTTGATGATAATCATGATGATGATCATTATATTATCATGACAGTGATGATGATAATGATGTTGATGATAATAATCATCATCATGAATATCATGACAGTGATGATAATAATGATGTTGATGATAATCATCATCATCATGAATATCATCACAGTGATGATGATAATGATGTTGATGATAATCATGATGATAATCATGATGACCATGACTGAAATGACATTGACCTTAGCCATGCCAAATATGAAAGAGAGATGACATTTCGTGAAGAAGATACAATCAGTTGATTTTTACAAAATGGCGCCTGGATGACGTCACAATAATCTGATGACCTTGAAAAAGATGCGGGAACTTGACCTTATTAGGACTGATGACTGACAAAAATTTGAAGATAATTGACTAAGCCAATTTTGAGAAATTGTGATATCAAATAGGACGATTTGATATTGCAGGATACTTGGGAGATAAACCCCATAGCTCTAATACACGACAGGGAATCAAAATTTCCATAGGGTTGTACACAAACTACTGCACATTACTTTCCAATAGACATAACATGGAAAATAAGGCAGTTTATTACATGATTTGTGATTGTTTATGTTATAATAGTCGAAGAGGATGGTAAAATGACAAGCAAAAACAAGCAAAAAAAAAAAAAAAAAAAAAATTATGGACCCACCGGGGATCGAACCTGGGTCACCTGCATGGGAGGCAAGTGCTTTGACCAATAGACCAAAACATTTCCCATAGAGATAACACGTAAACGAAAAACGGGATTCTCAAATCACATTTTGTAGTTTAAAATTGACAATGATCCCGATGTCAGATTAAAAAAACCAAACCCTCATAGAAAGAGTATTTATCAGGCTACAACATATTAAAATCTGGAAGGAAATAGACTAAAAATAACTGAGATACTGCTCAGAGAACGATGTCATGTAGATTCATGATTCGAAAAAAAATCATCTTCCATAGACATAACACGCAAATAGGGGAAATTCTGACATGTCGTTTTTAATTGAAAATTTCACTGTGATGACGTCATCAAAATGAAAAAGGTGGTGACTATTGTTGTAGAGAATTGTCTCAGCTATAACATATCAAAATTTGGAAGAAAATCGACCACCTATTACTGAATTATTATCAAATGAATACAAAAATGATGAGTTCATATGTGACCCGACGCCTCAAAACCTACAATAAGTCGCCAAAATTATTTTTTGGGTTTTATACTTTTTCTGAAAGTAGAGATTCTCAGCTTTCCAATGGTATATCACTTGTCTAGTTTACTCAATGATAACACCTTTAAATATCACATTTAGAATCAGTATGTAACCAGCAATCTATAATTCCTATTCAGAGAAAATGGCCATTTAAATTCCGAACAAAAGAGTGCTAAACCTTCGCTCTCTGCGTGCGCCCAAGTAAAACTGGGTATTCAAATAACCATAGCAACCGGTATGACATGTATGAAGGGATTATCAGATTAGGCTGAATTTTGGCACACTGCTTCAGGAGGACCTATTCATTACTCACTCCAAAAATCAGTTTAATACCTTTAGAGGTAAAGTAGTAATTTGGCATTGAATGAAAGTATTACAAAAGCTCTCCAAACATTCATTAGCTGGACAGGTGAAAAAAAAGAGTCATTTTAAAATGCCCCAAAAACATATTTCTAAGTCGAAATACGACTCACAAACTTGAGACATGATAGAATGATAATGAAACTACCCATTTCTATCAAAAACAGAAAATCGACTGATCTAAGCAAATTTACTATTTTGGGCTGTTTGCTACGTTGTGGTCCGTGCGACTTATTGTAGGTTTTGAGGCGGCGGGTCACATATGCAAATATGATGACGTCAAAACATGAGATCGGCAAAAATTGTGCATGAATTCAAATTTACAACTCTCAGGCTTTCAGAATATGTAAAGAAATTGGGGGGTTTCCACGTATTCTGATGAGCTATGGCGGATTTTAGATAGGCATGTTTTTACCACTTTTTTATATTAGAATGGCCATTGACGCGCGCACGAATTTTAAAGTTTGACGCACGCGTGTGGCATTATGGAAGGTCTAGAATGACTGTAAATAGTTGGAAATTGTCAAGAATAGTGTCAGGAAGACAAACCATGCGAAAAAACGGCATTTTTACGTTATGTACGCGCTGCGCGCGCGCATAACGCGCACACGGACGCGCACGGACGGAAAATTTTTAAATGCTTAAAATGTCCTGACCCGTACTCTAATTTGATTAAAAAGTGATTTTGAGCATTTCTAAATTTTGACGCGCGCGTACGTGCGCGTCATGATGCGTGCGCGGATTTTGATGACATTTTATGTTGACCCTTGACCTGAAGTTCATGTGTGTCAAATATGGTTCATTTTTGATGACTCGTTATGAAGATATGATTGATAATGTGATTTCACAAAATGGCGCCTGGATGACGTCACGATGACCTGATGACCTTGAAAAAGATTTTGGAGCTTGACCTTATATGACCTGATGACTGACGGAAATGTCATGAAAATTGACTGAAAAGTTTTTGAGATTTCGTTGCAACAAGAAAGGGCCAGAAAATAAAAATAAATAAATAATAAAGAAATAAAGAAAGAAAATTCTGACGAATATAAGAGGTGATCTGTCGACTACGACAGATCACCTAATAAGGACTTAGACAGAAGTCATAGACTTGGCCATAAGAAAGGTGACAAGCCAAGGGATATTATTGCCAAGTTTGCAAATTACCACTGTCGTGATGGAATATATCGTGCCCGAACACTTCTCCGCAAATGCGAAGGGGCTCCTGTGTTCATTCACGAGAGTCTCACTAAGTCACGAAGTCAGTTATTTTGGAAAGTGAAAACTGACTTTAAAGATCATGTAAAAGTGTGATGATATGATGAATGATGATATGATGTCATCATACAGAAAGCTCCGAAATAAAGTTACATTTGAAATTCGAAAGGCTAAACGCAAATATTTTACTGATAAATTTTCTAATGTGAATACTGATCCAAGAAAAACATGGAAAATTTTAAAATCAGTCATTTCTGATAATAAAAGTAACTCTTCAATAGGTGATGCAAATGAAAGTTGTAAAGTAGCCGAAGATTTTAACTCGTATTTTGCAAGTATTGGAACAACTTTAGCCGATCAAATTCCATCAGTTCACCTTCCGTTCGACAGCAGCGAAACTTTGGACAGCACGTTTAGCTTTACACCCATAAGCGAAACTGAAACACTGAAATTAATCAGAAAATTGAAAAATAAAAAAATCAATTGGTCTTGATGGAATCTCAGTATTCATCTTGAAGTTAAGTGCCATAGAAATTGTTCCCGTTCTCACTTACTTAATCAACAAATCAATGGAAATGGGAAAATTCCCAAATCCTTGGAAAGCAGCTAAAGTTGTTCCTATACATAAAAAGGGTGATACATCTTCACCGGGTAATTTCAGGCCAATTTCGTTATTGCCTTGTGTGTCAAAGATTTTAGAACGTGTTGTACAACGCCAATTACTAGACTACTTACATAAACATGATATTTTATGTAGAGAACAGTCTGGATTCAGACCTAAACATTCGACCACATCCACTTTGATAAAGGTCACGGATGACTGGCTACAAGCCATGGACGATTCTAAATATACAGGCGCCGTATTTATCGATCTGCGAAAAGCATTCGACACTGTTGACCATCAAATTCTTATGAAGAAAATGAATAGCATCGGCATTAAAAATTTGACTAGTGACTGGTTCTATAGCTATCTAAGTGGAAGAACATGCAAAACACTTGTAAATCATTCTCTTTCATCATCCAAACCTATATCTTGTGGGGTCCCGCAAGGATCTCTTTTAGGGCCTCTCTTATTTATCATATATGTCAACGATCTTGCAAAAAATGTTAAGTCAAGCTGTTTGAAATTATATGCAGATGACACAGTTCTTTATTACTCCGATACATCAGTACGTAAAATTGAATCGGTTTTAAACACTGATCTTCTTCTTTTAGATCACTGGATGAATAAAAATAGACTTAGAGTAAATTATGAAAAAACAGTTTGTATGTTAATTGGGAGTCGATATATGCTGTCAAAAGAAAAGAACTTAAATGTCACCCTTTCCAGGACCCAAATTCAACAAGTAGATAATGTCAAGTACTTAGGTGTCATTTGTGATGAGCAAATTAAATGGAATATTCACACTGATAAGATGATAAAAAAAAATAGGACAAATGGTAAGCTTTCTTGGCAGATTAAGAAGCACCTTAAATGAATCTATATTAAAATTAGTGTATAATGCAGTTGTTCTTCCCCACTTTGACTACGGAGATATCATATATGGCTCGGCCTGTAAATATTTAACAGAAAGATTACAAAAACTCCAAAACCGTGCTGGACGTTTAATTTTACATATCAACCGTGACTCTCGTATACCTAATTTAGAAATACACAATGCCCTTAACTGGGAAACGTTACAAGACCGGAGAAATCAGCATTTACTAACTTACATGTTCAAATCCCTTAATGATATGACTCCTACCTACATTTCAGACTCTTTTAGTATTTCTGTGCATAAATATGACTTACGCTTTGGTGAAAAACTATGTACGCCAAAGCCTCATACTGATTTTTTGAAAAGAAGTTTCAAGTATAGAGGAGTCATGGCCTATAATAATCTTCCTGTATTTGTACGAACTGCCTCAACACTGAATGCTTTCAAACGTGAATTATCGTTGTTCCACTCTGTTAAATCATTCTGACCTTGATAACTTGATATATTCCAGCCTCGGGATTCTGTATGTTCTGTATTGGGGGGGGGGGGGGGGGTGTTAGTAGTCCTTACGTATAACTACCACTTTGAATTATTAATCTTATGTCATGTTTGATATTTATACAATTAATTATTTTTTATGCTTCCTGGACCCCATGGAAGACCAGTAGTGTCGTGCCTGGCACAGCTGAATATGGGTTATCCAGCCGTTTCATTCAATTGTAAACACTTATAATGTACATGTATGTTATTGTTTTGTTTTAACTGAACGGAAAATAAATACTACTACTACTACTACTACTACTACTACCTCTAGTGATGCCATTGCCATCTCACCGTCTATAGCTGGCCGGACCCACCTTATATGCCATCACAGTGCAGCGCATGGTACTGCGTTCGTTAACAATCTAAAAATCTAAAAACCTGACATCGACTTAATTGCATTACAAGATAGTTCAAAGTTCTTCATCTTTGTTAAGCTTTATCTGAAAGTTACTCTTCAATGTTATTAGAGTTATTTAATTGAAACTGTTTCGTCATAGATATTTTTTGACTGAATAATTGTATCATAAATACATGAAATAATGGTAATCCACGAAAAAAAGGTATTTTTTAGATTTCCATCAACCCCCCCCCCCAAAAAAAAAAAGAAATAAAAAAGAAATAATTAATTAATTAATAAATTTAAAAAAAAAAGGAAGGTAGAAACCCAATTCTGAAGGGATTAATTTATTTTACTGCATTCATATGAAACTCATCTTCCACCATATCTCTGTTTACACAAACAAACAATCGTCCCTATATATGTAATCGTCAAAAGTAATTTTCTTTCATGATCACAACTCCGCTGTGTGCACTTTGTATATATTATGTTATATACAAATTGAACACATCTTTTATTGAAAGGTGTAACACATGACTGCAGAATGATTTTAAAACTGTCTATCATCTTTCATAATTGCTAAAAACGAGTAATAACGAATCAAAGTATGGGTAAGATCATTCTGCATACTTTGCTTTATGAATGATAAACTCTATCAAATGTTTCTCGAGATATATTAAAAATTGTCAGGGGAACTTTGGGTCGAGTAATTTTCCAACCTTTCTACGGAGTTTCTTCGTATATTGTCTGTGTTTATGGATTGCACTAACCTTGGAGCAAATGCACACGGGTCGATCTTTTCATATGCAATCATGTATATTTAGTTGTGTTAATGATTACAAAATTCTGTGAAGCACCTTTATCATTATGTGCTACATTTTAACTTTATTATCATTAGTTTAGACGTAAGTCAATTATTACCTTAAAATTACAGGAGCTGGTGAAAGGAAGTAATTCAGAGGCCAGTTCATCTGATGCCATGTGGATAAAGGGATTTTGATTACTTATGTTCTTTGGGGAGAAAAAACGAACACTACGTGAACTTTCTTCTATTTATTAAAAATGAGTAAATTCGTTGGTCAAAACCATGAGGTTGTGCAAGCCCCCTGAGGCTAACTGTTCAGCGGGGGCTTGTCCATTACGGTGTTTTTTCTTTGTTCATGTGTTGCCACGAGGGCAATGTGACATGCCATCGTCATCTGGACTCTGCTCCGACCATTCAGCAGCCTTCTCACTGCGCCGTTCATTTCCCTGCTCCATCTGGTTCTTGGAGGACAAGGTTTCATGATCAGTGCTCATTAAATCGTACACAGGATTGTAATACGATGTGGGTTTAGCTTTCATAGACACCCTGGTGTGAACTGGTTTATCCGATAAGCCCTGATCGAGGAGGGAAGTGTCCCTCTTAGTGTCATCTCTGACATATTCCCTGTGAGAGTCTGTGTTTTCCTGAAAAATTCTCTTCAGCGATGTATCCATTTTCATTTTCACTCATGATTAACTTGCGCATCAACATCAAACAGGGGGAGGGGGGGGGGGGGTGAAAAACAATGAAGAGCGAATTCGAAATAATTATCAGTTTGCTCATTACATATATATTGTTTTTAACTCTTTCAACATTTACGGAGAGTAGGACATCCAAATCCCACTCCCGATGGTTCTCCCCAGTGCTGTTTATTAATTTCACATGAAAGCCTGGAGCACAATATACAGGTACAAAAGATCACTAGCTCAATACCTTTCTCAAAATAAAGATCTGCGAGTTTCACCAAGTTAGCCTTCACCAGCACCCTCTTTAGTTTGACCCGTTCATCTTCCCTAGACACACCTTTTCTCCATTCTTGCAGCATGTGATGCGTGCCATCACTAGTGATTCGATGGAATCTCATGTCGGTCTGAATGGCTCGAGCTATGTCACCCTCTCTGACTCCTAGCAGATTACCCAAGCACTGGATCTTGTCATTATCAGAAAGATCGTCAGCGATTTGTTTCAAAATTGTTTCAAATGAGTCGTGAGGTAGTTCCTTTCTGATAAAAAAGATTGTTTGAAAATAGAACACCAAAAACCAATAAAAAATAGAATTAGGGAAATGCAAGCAAAAATACTGTAATGTGTAGTGATTACAACTTTAAAAAAAAAATATTTTCTTACCTTTTGTACAAAATAATTCCTTTAGAGTGTCGCCAGGCTGCATCTCTGGCTTTTTTCTGCTTTTTTTTTAAAGTATAGCAAGTTGTTTTGTATGCTTATTCATCAATGTTTTTGTTATACTATGTTAACCCTAAAAGGGCCGGCATATTTTGGCTATGCCACAGCCGGGGGGGGGGGGGGGGGGGGGGAATCCACCCCTGAAAATCGGCACGCACTTCGTCCACAACGTAATCTACATAACTGTATAGTTAAATGCTCCGAAAGATATTCACATTAATTAATTATGCAAATTTATGCATGAAATCAAAATTTTGCTCTAAATCATTAAATAAAGCTCAAAATGTGCTAATTTTTGGTCCAGACACTCTTTCTACTATTCTTAGCAAATATACTTGAAAAAATTCGGTATTAAAATTGATTTCTTATGTATTTTATTGTATTTAAAATTTCTTATGTATTTCTTTTTTTTCCCTTTTTTTTAATTGTTTTTTGGATGAAATTTGTCGGGGACACTTTTGCGAACAAAAACAGCCTAAAATAAATTAATTTCAATCAGCAAATGTCAAAATATTCATAGATTTTGGCTGAAAACACATTTTGTATTGAAATTATGCATGAAATCACATTTTTGAGCAACTTTTGGTCTGACATGCAAGTACGAAATGTTGCGCAACTTCTGAACCGCATGCCCGGACAAAAAAAAGTCTTGAAACGGCGCGGCGACTGCTCTCATTGTTTCCAAATCTCATTGTTTTCAAAGCATGCTGCATGTCACGTCTCGTGTTTCCTTCCTCCTGTCCGATCCGTATTGGTTGAACAACATACACCGTACTACCCAAAGTGTCAGTGCGCTGCTTCTTTGATGCTTTGTGAATCTCTCCAGTGAGTCTTCCTTTCTCAGTCATCGCTGTTTCAGTGTGTTCTTTATTTTGCGGTAAACATATCATATCACTTTCGACACCCCCTTTGCTAAATCTCTCGGCACTTCTAGGACACTCACCAAGCCTCACCTGTAGCTCAAGAATTTTCTCTTGAAGCATCTTCATTCCATCTGCATACTTTTTATGTTCTACCTCATTCCTTTGTCTTAATATTTCAGTGACTTCAAGTGCCTGTTGATATATCTGCTTGTAATGCGGGTTCTCACATATTTCCCTAAGTGTTCTATTGAATCGTACAGGATACTGCTCATCTCCGTGAAGGAGACATTTGTGAAGCATCTCCAGAAGACCCAATTCCTCTTCGTTTGAGATGTAGGTGCCAACGTAGCGGTAAGGGTTCGATATTTCATAAATATCAGCAAACCCCACGCTGATCAAGAACTCTTTCATCCTCTTTCTTGTATTTGCCCATATATCACAGTATGATATAAAGTCTCTATATGCGCTTAAAAAGGACTTTGGATATCACCACGGCTTTAGTTCCAACAACCTTATCGCTCAGTGCTTTCAAGGAATAAATCCTACCAGGTTCCAATTACCATGCTTACTACACCTGGCTCGATTGTGACAAATGTAGATAAATGTATTGCCCAAGGACGTAAATGCTGCGACAGGAATTCGAACACCGAATCTTGTGGTTGACAGTCCGGAGGCTTATCCACCATAGACGATAACACCTTTAAATTAAATTATTATTATTTATTTATTTATTTTTATTTATTTATTTATTTATTTATCTTTTATTTTTTTTTTTTTTTTTGGGGGGGGGATCACTTGTAACCTTCAAGTTAGTTTTGAATTTTAAACATTGATTACCCAGCAGAATGGGAACGCAAATAATCCTTATGGGCCATAGTTCTTCCCCCTTCTATCTCTCCCTTTGCTCTCCCTTAAAGTGCCGCCAGGGGCACGTGCCCCTCCCCGATACTAATACTAATACCGAAACTGCCCAGGGGTAATAATTGTGAAGGAGGAAATTCTTAAGTCGACTTGGTAAGATAATTAATGTCGCCATGTTGACTTATAATTTTTGGGAAGTGGACTTGGCAAGATAATATATCTCGCCATGACGACATGTATTTTTGTTAAGTCGACTTGGTAAGATAATTTATGTCGCCATGTCGACTTATAATTTTTGGGAAGTCGACTTGGCAAGATACTATATCTCGCCATGACGACATAATTTTTTTGTTAAGTCGACTTGGTAAGATAATTTATGTCGCCATGTTGACTTATAATTTTTGGGAAGTCCACTTGTCAAGATAATATATCTCGCCATGACGACATGTAGTTTTGTTAAGTCGACTTGTCAAGATAATAACTTTTATAAGTCGACATGGCGATATAAAATATCTCGACAAGTCGTCAAGTCGTATGGCACTTTAACGCTTCCGTAAATAACTGTTACATGTAGTCTATATCTCTCTAAAAAAATCGAGTGATCACTGACGTCGCACTCCCGGGGAATGAAAATAGAGTGAAAATAAAGTGAAACTCCACTCTTTCCTTTTTTAGAAAGCATTCGATAGTCACTCGATATTCACTCCTAAACAAGTGATCGCTGACGTGATTCCCGGGAGAGTGAAAACATAGTGAAATTTCGCTTTTTTAAATAAAGAAGTTTTAATGAGTGAAAAAGTAAACTCACCGGTAATCTCCTTAATCATGGCAATCCAAGCAGATGCACAATGTGATAAGAAATCATCCGAAGCACTGCAGAAAAACAAGAGGATAAAGATGGTGATGATGATAATGACAATATCAGATATTGAACATGAAACTAATTTGGAGACTGATGATGACGATAAGTGTTACTCAATTCAATTCAATTCAAAATGGTTTATTGAAAATACTTTTTTCGCGTCAAAGCCGATTTACAAAAATTTTGCAATCATGATTTCAATAACAAAGGTTACATACAGTTTGTTATAAACACTTGGAATGCATAACTTAATACTTAAATGAAGTTTGTAAGCAGAGATAGTGAAAAGAATAAAGGCATAGAAGTGAGAACGGGGAACAAACAACATATTCAATCGAAATCAAACAAAGGTATATGGAAGTCGAATGAGTGAGAAAGAAAGGAAAAGATGGAAGATGAACAAAAGTATAAGGATAATTACATAGTATGGAACAAGGAAGAATAGAATAAATCAACAGAAAGAACAGACGATAATAACCAGATAACGAATAGTATTGTAAAATGCAATGTAACTTCTTAATAGTGGAAATTTAAAGGAAAAATAGTAAAGACAGCATTAAACGTGGTCTGTGAGGGAGAGGGGTAAGTAATGAGTGTTGTATAAACAGTGTGAACATATATATAGGAAACTAGAATGGTAGATAAATAATAAAAAGTATATGGATATCAGATTACATACTCATTTACAGATTACAGATACTCATTTACATCATTATTTTAATAATGGCAGATGGTGATGGAGAAAGCAAAACTACGTGTACTACTACAAAGTTAAATAATAATTTATACAACCAAATCGTTAAGCCGATGGAACAGATGGATACACACGGCATATAATCAGGGCTTGCCCTTAACTCTTTTTTTAAGGTGGCCAGCAGGGCCACTTGAGCATGAAATCCAGGTGGCCAAATGGATTTTCAGGTGGCCCAGATGCATTGCTGCATTTTATTCAATTGAAAAATAATGTATCCTACGCGAAACGAGTTAATAAAACACTTTTGTTAAGTAATGTGTTTTGGAATCAGTTCATATAATTTAAGTTTTATAACTAAATTATTATTTATTTCTTTTACTTTATAATGGTTACTTCAGTTTGCATCAAGACAAATCATATCATATTCACTTAGATAATTGACAATTGCGTAACGAAAGTAGCTAGTAGCGCTAGCGGGTATAAGCAAGATGTAGTCCGAAAGCCAGGGGGGGTCAACCTAGCTGGAAAGGAAACCAATTTTCATGTGCATGAATGTAAAGATCGCATAGTCCGATTTAACGAATTGACCGTGTGGCATGTTCTATGTGGTGGGTGTGGCCAGGGGGAAGTCACAAAGTGGTCAAAAAATGAGCTAGATCAGCTGGAAAGGAAACCCTTCGAAACCTATATCAAAAGATTTGCAATACTAGTAGTCCCAAGGTGCACATGAATGGACAATGCCAGACGTTTTAAGTGGTGGGGTGCCCGTCAGGCGCCCCCAAAAGGGGGTCCAAAAATTGAGCTAGATCAGCTGGAAACGAAACCCTATATCAAAAGATTCGCCATAGTCCCAAGATACATGAATGGACAATGCGAGACGTTTTAAGTGGTGGGGAGTGCTTGCCAGACGCCCCTAAAGTGCCCCACCCCCCAATACTGAGCTAGATCAGCTGGAAAGGAAACCCTTAGAAACCTATATCAAAAGATATGCCATAGTCCAAAGATACACAAATGACCACTGCCAGACGGTTTAAGTGGTAGGGGGGGGGGGGTGTCATAACATGTCAACCACAAGTGTAAAAATAACCACAAATGTAATAAAGATCGCCCACAAATGTAAAATCTGTTTAACCACAAATGTAAAAACATTTCGCCTACAAATGTAAAAATTTCCATTTTACCTCAAATGTCATAACACGTCGACCGCAAATGTAAAATATAAGTTAATTGCCACTTGGTCTAAAAACCAAATGGTCCAACATCATTCGGTCTATTCGTCCATCACCAATTCGTTTAATCTACATTTCGTCTAATAGCCATTTGGTCTAATAATCTGTTTAATCACTTCGTCTAATCTTGGTCAAATCCATTTCGGCTAATAACAATTGGTCTAATAACCAAATGGTCTAATCATCATTTCATCTAATAGCCATTTTGTCTAAACCCAGTTGGTCTAACACCCACATCGTCTAATCATCACTTCGTCTAATTACCATTTTTCCTCATCATCCTTTGGTCCAATTCTCAGTTCGTCTAATAACAGTTTGGTCTAATTTTCACTTGGTCTAATATCCATTGGTCTAATGCTACAAACTTTAGCCTGTCATAATTTTATATAGGTTTATTGCCACTTGGTCTACAGCCAGTTGGTCTAATAGACAATTGGTCTAACATCATTCCATCTAATGTAAATAACCAATTGGTCTAATCATCATTTCGTCCATTTACCATTTGGTGTAATATTCACTTCGTCTAATTACCATTTCGTCTAATCAACAAATGGTCTAAACCCAGTTGGTCTAATACCCATGTGGTCTACACATCATTTGGTCCATTTGTCAGTTAGTCTAACATCAGTTGGTCTATAACCATTAATCAACACTCATTTAGTCTAATAACCATTTGGTATCATTGTCATTTGGTCTAATCATTTCGTCTAATGACCAACTGGGCTAATTTCTTGTTTTCCCTCTACAATACTACTCTAGGTGGCTTTGACTAAACAGTCATGCCGAAATTTGCCGAAATTTTCGAACTTTTTTTTGCAGTAATTGTATGTTATTTTTGGTGGGAGGAGTACAAAAAAGAGGAGAAAAAAAGGTGACCTGATGGAGCATGTCATGAATTAATTGCATGTGCTTAATTGATTATCTAGTGAATAAACTATATTAATATGTTTAGTAAATTTTCAATTATTGTTTTAATGCACTTTTCTTTTGTTATATTGTTTTTATCCCTTCATTTCTTTCGCTATCTTGCGCTATATGATATATATAGCTTTATCCTTCTATCATTTCTCTATATCTTTCGTCATGTTATTCGTTGCTTTTATTCTTTAATTCCTTCTATCACCTCTTCCATCTTTTCATATGTTAATTTTTAAATTATTTCTTTTATAATTTTTCTCTTTCTCTCTCTATGCTTTTCTCTCTTTATTCCTTGGTTTATCTTTCTATCATTTTGCCTATTTTGCATTATTCTTTCTTTTTATCTTTTTGTTTGCTTTACGTTTCTAATTTCGTTATGTTATTTTTCTTCTTTTTCTTTCTTGTTTTTGTTTGGGAAGCGGGGGAGGCTTGTTTACAATCTTCTCTTCCATCTTTCGCCATGTTCTTTTTAATCTTCTGCCATTCCTCTCTCTCTCTCTCTCTCTCTCTTTCCCTATCTTTACGTTAGGCATATGTCTTTATCCTTCCATCCCTATTGCATTGTTATTCATCGACCATTCTTCCATCATCTCTCTCATTGTGCCATTCTGTTTCTATTCATTATTATCATCAATAAAACTACATGTACCACAATGCAGGGAAATGGAACGTTTTTGGAAGTGGGGACTGACGCCTATCACCTACACTTTTCAACATTTTGCGAGCGAGCGGCCAAACATTATTACAATGTACATAATATCTTTAAAATGTGATTTCTTTGAAATATATATATTGTGCATAATCATTAAACAAATTATATGAAACGTGTCTACTCAGAAAGTTAAGGGGCTGCAGCCACTACTAGTGGTTATTTTGACATTTGCGGGTGTAATGTTTTTACATTTGTGGTTATTTTTACATTTGTAGGCGAAATGTTTTTACATTTGTGGTTACACCGAGTTTTACATTTGCGGGCGATTTTTATTACATTTGTGGTTATTTTTACATTTGTGGTTGACATGTTATGACATTTGTGGTTATTTTGACATTTGCGGGTGTAATGTTTTTACATTTGTGGTTATTTTTACATTTGTGGTTGATTTTTACATTTGTGGGCTTTAGATCCCCCCCCCCCCGAGGATTCTCTTTCATCTTGGGCTTTCTATACTTCATCCTCTTCTCTCCTTTCCTTTCTCATCCCTTTCCTTTCTCATCCCGTTTCTTGCTCTTCCCCATCTCCCCTGACTGGAATATATATACCTTTCCTTTCCTCCTATTTTCTCTTTCATCCTTTCGTACTCACTATACTTCTGCACTATTACTACTACTACTACTACTGCTAATACTACTACTAATACTACTACTACTACTACTACTACTTCTACTACCACTATCAGTACTACTACTACTACTTCTACTACCACTATTAGTACTACTACTACTACTACTACTACTACTGCTACTGCTAATACTACTACTACTACTCCTACTACTACTACTACTACTTCTACTACCACTATTAGTACTACTACTACTACTACTTCTACTACCACTATTAGTACTACTACTATTAGTACTACTACTACTGCTACTACTACTACTACTCCTACTACTACTACTCCTACTACTACTACTCCTACTACCACTATTAGTACTGCTACTACTACTACTACTACTACTACTACTATTAGTACTACTACTACTACTACTACTACTGCTGCTACTGCTAATACTACTAGTACTGCTAATGCTACTACTACTACTACTACTACTGCTACTGCTAATACTACTGCTACTGCTAATACTACTACTACTACTCCTACTACTACTACTACTACTTCTACTACCACTATTAGTACTACTACTACTACTACTTCTACTACCACTATTAGTACTACTACTATTAGTACTACTACTACTGCTACTACTACTACTACTCCTACTACTACTACTCCTACTACTACTACTCCTACTACCACTATTAGTACTGCTACTACTACTACTACTACTACTATTAGTACTACTACTACTACTACTACTGCTGCTACTGCTAATACTACTAGTACTGCTAATGCTACTACTACTACTACTACTACTGCTGCTACTGCTAATACTACTAGTACTGCTAATGCTACTACTGCTACTACTACTACTGCTACTACTACTCCTCCTCCTACTACTACTACTCCTACTACTACCACTACTACTGCTGCTAATACTACTACTACTACTACTACTACTGCTGCTAATACTACTAGTACTACTAGTACTACTGCTGCTAATACTACTACTACTACTATTACT